>OZ007518.1:6068569-6184005 GCA_963931865.1 Axinella damicornis | reverse complement strand
CTGCAGACCAAAGGTAGCCTCATACCCAGGCCCACACATGGAACACGGAAGAGGGCCTGGTGACACTTGGCAAAATTCCCGTATGTGCACAGTCAGCATAACTGCGTAAGCGATTACATTCCTTACTTGGATGCATTCGAAATCACGCGGAAGGTAGCTGTTGGCGATGGCTAAGTAGAAAGTCCTTGCCAAGGAGCGACCAGAGGTGAGTCTTGAAGGCTAGAACAGCGGTTTTATCAAACGGCTACACTTTTCACGGGCTAGAGAATGTAATTACTGTAGTGTCCCGCTAATATGCCCACTTCGAAAATACGCCCTCCCCCCTCTTTTCGCCCAAGTTCCTGCACAGGGTAGTTTGACTCCCCCTGGTGAGCATCTTCTGTGTTTTGGAACATCTAAACTACACTTGCGCAACTTCAAGCAGTCGGTAGTCACCGTTGACATCGACGATACAAGTCATCTCGCTGCCACTAGCCCGTGGTACATTACCAACAGTATTGCTATTCTTGAGGATGGCTCAGACAGCAAAGTCGTTGTGAATGATATGGCACTCGCGTACAAGTGGCAGCTCTTCTCGCTGATGTTGGGAGACCACGCATGATAACCACGAACGATCGTTTGTACTTTTGTAACTGTGAACATGAACCTTGGCAGTATCATGTGTATACGTAGCACCAAAAAAAAACGTTTTGAGGGGGCGTATAGTCGACACTAATTTGCATATTCAAAAATACGCCCCCTCCCCACTTTGGGCTGGACGTAGTGTACAAAATGGAGGGGCGTATTAACGGGACACTACGGTACTATGCAATAATTGGCAATGGACGAACGTGATTCGCCTACCCGAAATCAAGACTGCTGAGCTCAGCACATACGGGAAATTTGTATCAGACCACTTCCGCGTTTCGCGTGTGGGCCTGGGAACGAGGCTAGGCCAAAGGAGCCAAGTAGCCCAAATGTCAACCACTGGACAGACATAAAGGCAGCCCGTGGGGACAATCGTCAGCAACCACTTACATGATACTGGTAGAAGAATGCCCCACATACAGTCTCGTTCATCTCCAGCTCTCCCTCGCTCCCAGAGGTAGTTCCATTACCTCAGCTTCGTTCCTATTCAGGTATAGGCTGGTAACTCTGGGCTGACAGTCTGGGCAGTGGGAAGAGGGGGCCAGGGGGCGAGGGGGCAGGAGAGAAAGGGATGGGGGTGGAGGGAGGAGTGGGAGGGAATGGAGGGAAGAAGGGGGGGGGGGGGGGGGGTAAATTCTAATGTCTACTTGTACGCAGTGCCATTAATACCCTCTGAGGCTGTTGCTCTACAGCATACCTGAGCAGTGCCTCATTGACTGTTGTTTTGCTGTTATCACTCTTCAAACTGGCAGTGTCTCCATCTCATGCAGACTCACAGATCACCTGCATGTTTGATGATCCACCTTTACTTAGATGGCCCCACAGTCTACCTGGAGGCTGTATAGCACACTTCATGCCTGTGTGTGTGTGTGCATGTCAGAGTCATACAGCTATCAGATATGAAGTGGTCAGGTTGAACAGCATTGTACCGAGCCAGCACAAGCATTGTGCTTATACATTCAAGGCAAGTCTACCCTTCCCTAACCCACTGCAGCTGTAAATAATTGGCGAGAGGATATGGCAGGGTCTGTGAACAGCCAGAATAACTTCCATTCTGCTACTGATCGACGATGTGAGAGAGATGCTCACAGTAACCTAAACATCTACCAACTGGAGATAAGTAACCTCATTCCAAAGTCCCGTCCAGCTTTTCGCCGCTTCAGTACTGTGAGCAATGAAGCAGTGAGTCTGCTGTGACAGTGATGCTACCAATGTAGATATACTCAGTAGAATAACAGACTTATAATTATAGGCGAGTCCGTGGGAAATATTGGCGCCAAATGTGGAGCTCGGCAGATTGCCATATCAATGCTCGATGGAGCAATCTCTGCATGTGGGTCACACTCCAAACGGTTCTGCAGCAGACAAACCTTGTGCTGCGCTCCTTCTGGTGTGACAAAGAACATCATCATTGTGGTATAAAATGGCCTTGAGTTGGTGGCATTTTTTTTCCCATTTCTTTCTCACCCCTCACTCCCTCTCCCTCCCCCTTACTCCCTCTCCCTCCCCCTTACTCCCTCTCCTTCCCTCCCCCCTCACTCCCTCTCCCTACCACTCCCTCTCCTTCCCACCCTCCTCCCTCCCCCTTCCTCCCTCCCCCTTACTTCCTCTCCCTCCCTCCCCCTCACTTCCTCTCCCTCCCTCCCCCTCACTCCCTCTCCTTCCCTCCCTCCTCCCTCCCTCTTCCCCTGTACAGGTGTGGATCCCAACCAGCTAAGATCAGTAATGGAACAAGTCCTCGCCATTTAGAACAAATTGCAACCGCTTTGATTGAGAAAGCCAGTGGAGCAGTATAAGGTGCGTCTGTGCCAGAATGAGCATTTGAGGCACCATAGCTGGATGGCGGATTATCACGATGCTGAGAATTAGTGCTGAAGAAAATTGTACGTGAGCTGAAGAGTGCGAAGTTATTAAACTGTTATGCAGCAATAGTACACTCCAGTATTGACTGCATGAGTGTCAAGCTAGCACATTGCTACTTGTTTTGTGCTAACAGGTTTGAACTACTGTACTGGAAAATTGTCACAACTATTTTCAAGGGCAGCAAATACTGGGGAGGGTGGGGGGTACGATTACTAGGGTCATCTAGGGTATGTGGCATGCAGAGTACACAAGAGCGCAGTTCAATCTTTGACCTCACCTGTATTCTGCCACACCAACAGCTCACAGTTTCCTCTCATGGTGCTGCAGTCAGCTCAACTCCACCTTCCCGGGACAGATGATGTCATGCCCACACACCTGGTGGCAGATGAACAGTTAGGATCAAAGGGTTTCCTGCTAATTATTGTGCTATTGCTAAGTCACATGACCTCAATAAGATGCAAGCTTTGAAAACCACTTCATGATGGTAGCGATGTCACATGTTTGTTTAATTATAGGCACAGTCTGCATCCAGTGTTAACATTCATGACTCCAACCACATCCACACACCCTTGAGTCCATTCATTGCTAAAACCACAAGATACAGGCCCAGCCCATCTCCCAAGTCTCAAGGACTAGGAACAAGCACATTCTGCTTCTATTTTTACCTATTATGCCATGCTCAGAATCTGATGCTCACAAAACACTTAATTATGAAATTATGCTGTGTGTATACTATATATCACTACTGATTCACCAACTGTTACATTGGAGGAGGATTTGCAATGGAATTTGTCAGTTCTGCTCAACACCAAAGGGGTAGGACACTTTAGCCTGTCAAGCTTTTCAATACCTGTCTCAAAGGTGTGAGCGAGGGAGAGGGGTGTCGGTGAGTGAGGGAGAGGGAGTGACGGAGGGAGAGGGGTTAGAGTCGGAGAAGGTGAGGGTGGGAGAGGGAGTGGGGGTGAGAGAGGGTGAGGGAGTGAGGGAGAGGGAGCAAGATGGAGCAATGGGTGAGGGAGGGAGAGGGAGTGAGGGGTGAGAAAGGGAGAGAGTGAGGGGTGAGGGAGGACAGCATGAGGGATGAGGCAGAAGGACAACCATTACATCTGTCACATCCCCACTCCCTCACGCTCTCCATTCCTCCTTCTCTTCATCTCTTCCTCACTTTCTCCATCATACCACTCACTCACTTCCTCTCAATTGCCCACACTTCTACCCACGCAGTAATATCCACTCACTCTCACTGTGCAGGTCTACGCTGGTGAGCTCAAGTATGGGAACATATCCATCACAAAGTACTCCAGTAGTGGAATGTGAGAGCCTGAAGGATGTGTGCAGGAAGGGAGGTGTGTATGGGGGGATTGGGGTGGAGTGGTGTGTGTGGGAGGGTGTAGTTCATAGAACACATACCCCGCGCTGAACGTCAGGCCAGGATGCATGCAGTGCAGCTACAATCGACGTGACATCTCTGCCGATGCGCAACGGCGAACAGGGCTGCTATCGCATATACTGTGTTCGTGTATGGCCATATCCAAGGTGTGGGAGTGACCGCTTACCGTATATACTATATTGTGAAGCTGGAGAGGTGGGGCCAAATGTTACGAATAATAGGAAATAGCTGGAAAAAACAGCCGAAACAATAGCCATGATGTCTGTGAAGTACATAGATCGTGAGAAAGCACTGTTTCCTTGCGGTCATCTCGAAGCATGAAGTTTCCAAATGCACTGCGTGTCCTGTTCTTGAAGTCACGAAGAGGTGGAGCCAATGTTATGAATAGTTATGAAAGTAGGAAATAGCCGAAGTACAGCGAAACGGAGCGCCTTGACTTCAGTCAGGTACACATAGAGCAGTTTTTTGCTATTTGCTATTGTTTGACTCCATTTCGTGAGAGTAGATTTCAAATTTTTTCGAGGGACAGACAGACAACAAAACCGATTGCTTAACCCCGCTTCGCGCATGCGCACGCGGGGTAAATATGAGTATGTGTGGGTGCATGTGAGTGTGGTGGGAGGGGAGCTTGAGGGAGAGGAAGTAATGAGATCACGGCATGAGTATGTGTCTGTGTGTGTGTGTGTGTGTGTGTGGGAGAGGAGGTATTAGGGATCAAAGGATGAGTGGTGTGTGTGTGTGTGTGGGAGAGGAGGTATTAGGGATCAAAGGATGAGTGGTGTGTGTGTGTGTGTGTGTGTGACGAGGTATTAGGGATCAAAGGATGAATGGTGTGTGTGTGAGTGTGTGGGTGAGGAGGTATATATAGGGATCAAAGGATGAGTGGTGTGTGTGTGTGAGTGTGTGGGTGAGGAGGTATACTTTGGGATCAGAGGAGATCAGGGGATGGGTATGTGTGGGTGGTGAGTGTGAGGGAAGGGAGGGAGAGGAGGAACATATGGACGAGTGAGTGCGGTGAATATTCGAGGGTGTGAACCCCCTCCCCCTCCCCTCCGTACATGTGTGGACCTCAACTAGCTAAGATCAGAACTGGAACAATTAAGTCGTCGGCATTTAGCACAAATTGGAACAGGTTTGAGAAAGCCACTGGAGCAGTATTACCAGAATGAGCATTTGAGGCCCAGTAGCTGGATGGAATAATGTGCTGATTTTCATGATGCTGAGATGCTGAAGAAACTTATACGTGAAGCCGAAGAGTTTGTCGTCACAACTATTCTTGAGGGCAGCATGTACTTCATTGGGGAGGGTGGATCGAGGTAGGAAAACTTGGGTCATCTTGGGTATGTGGTACGCAGAGTACACAAGACCACAGTTCAATCTTAGACCTCACCTGTATTCTGCCACACCAACAGGCAACAGTTCTTGGGCCAGGTAGATTATCCCGTCTCTCATGGTGCTGCCATCAGCTCTACTGCAATCCACCTCCTGGGACGAATGATGTCATACCCACACACCTGGTATCAGATTAACAGTGAGGATCAAAGGGGTTCCCGCTAATTGTTGTGCTAATGCTAAGTCACATTACCTCAATGGCTTTGAAAACCACTTCATGATGGTAGTGATGTCACTTGATGTCACATGTTGATCCATAATTATAGGCACAGTCTGCATCCAGTGTTAACAAATTCTGCAAGCAGCACACAGGGTAAATGCTTTACAGTATGCCTGAGTATGGGCACCTCTAAATATCCAGTTGCAACTGCACATAGGCACTCAAGTACATTCATGACTCTAACCACATCCACTCACTAATGCTGTTGTCCATTAATTGCTAAACAACAAGATACAGGAATGGCCCAGCCCATTCCCAAGTCCCAAGGATCAAAATTATGCCTGCATTATGCTTCACAGACAAATTTGCCTACTATGCCCAAAGCTGAAAGTGTAACAGGGAATGATGACACAGTGCACACTCAAGTACCACACATCAGCCTATACAGTTCTGAGTGGAAACTGCACTACTGGTCAATTGTAAATTCCAACTGATGTAGCAGCTACAGTGAAAATACAAATGTGGAACGGGCACTAAGTGCTTGTGCAACAAACTTGAGCCCATTGGACACTGAGAGGCCAGCATCAAGCACGCCATTGGACACTGGCAATCAATCGGCCCCTCTACAAGACTTGGCAATGAGGAGACCATGCAGTTAGAAGCACCCCGTTGGACACGGGGAGGCCAGTATCAAACATGCCATTGGACACTGGCGATCAATTGGCATGCAAGACTTAGCAACGCCGCTCCACGCTTGCAACTTGTCACTTGCTTATGAACTCTTCCATGCCAATGAGTGTGCAGTGAGAGTACAACTCCCACAAAACCTGCCACCTGACAATGGAAACAATGACCTGCCAACACACAATTCTCCTAAGAAAATGCTACACTAGCAACAATAGAAGACGACGACCATCCCACATCCAAGGACAGTATGTTGACAAAGATGGCACACATGATTGACAAAATTCAGGCGACCAATATGTTTGCAATATGAGGTACACAGCTCTAGAACATTGTCAGCAAGACCACAGAGCTCATATATAGCTACGTGTCAACACCATGCACATGACTTGCTCCATGGCTTACTGTCGAAAATCAAGAATGGCCAACAAGTCTGCCGATTTAATTATCCCATGATACGTCTGCACTCGAATTGATGAGCTTGGATTGCTGCAAACTCAGATCCTACAGTGCTGCATAGGGAAACTGCATGTCCTGGCTCATTGAGCACTGCATAATGCAGGCTTGTTTTTACTCACAAGGAAGCAGTCCCTCCCCACCAGATCTGACTCCCTCCCTCCCCACCAGATCTCACTCCCTCCCCACCAGATCTCCCTCCCTCCCCACCAGATCTCACTCCCTCCCCACCAGATCTCCCTCCCTCCCCACCAGATCTCACTCCCTCCCCACCAGATCTCACTCCCTCCCCACCAGATCTCCCTCCCTCCCCACCAGATCTCCCTCCCTCCCCACCAGATCTCCCTCCCTCCCCACCAGATCTTCCTCCCTCCCAACCAGATCTCACTCCCTCAACACCAGATCTCACTCGCTCCCTCCCTCCCTCCCCACCAGCGCGCATGGTGTGCAGGACCAGTGTGACACTGCACATGCTCAGCCTTATATGATGCAATCCATTTTCTGCACTTGCACTCGCACTCGCTCAGGCTCGCCACACAATGTCCTTGTCAGGGAGTTGTAGCAATATGGCTAGCAGACAAGGACTCATGAAACAGAGACCACACCAGTATGGAAGAACGTCCCACTAAACTTCAAATTTCTACTCATTTCATTGGCACCCAAATGCCAATCTCCCAGCAACAACAGTGTAGAAATGCGATGAGATGGTGTACAAGTTCCCTTACTTTGGATAAGTAAAGGAAGAGGTGGTTTGATGTTTTCATTTGCGGCTCACTGGAGCAAATCTTGCATCGAGGAGACTGCAGAAAATATCAGGCAATAATATGCAACAGACACGTGCATGCGTTCTTTAAGGTTACGGGATACTCGCGCGCTGTGAGAAATGTATTGGGAAATGTATACTTAAGCTCGCTAACCAAGAATCTCTGGTACAAAGAGCGTGAGCAACTTGATTCTGGCGGTGGTGGTGCGCTTTCACAGGTGCAGGGCATGACGGAAGCTTTTACCGATACGCTGTATAGCCTTGCAAAACAAGCATTTCAGTTCACCAAAAAGCCGTATTTACCGCTTTTCTCAAGCGAGACAGCAGATAAATTGCCAGGGATTATGCTATCAAAAAAAGCTTCCGTCATGCCCTGCACCTTGTGACAGCGCACCTCCATCGCCAGAATCAAGTTGCTCACGCTCTTCGTACCAGAGATTCTTGGTTAGCGAGCTTAAGTATACATTTCCCAATACATTTCGCACGGCGCACGCACGAGTATCCCGTAACCTTAATGCTAAGCCGTGAAAATATATAGGAGACTTCTATTACAACTGGGTTAGTAATATTCACTGCAGTAGCAGCGACACACACTGCAGACACACCGACTCATGGACTTTAGCCAGAAATGATGAAATAAGTGCATGGCTATGGATGGAGGGCCCTCATTCCACACGGGGTGGACTTTCCTACACATTACTTGTGTTGGCTCACAGTGCGTAGGAGAGTCCAGCGTGTGTGCGACGAGGGCTCTCCATATGTCCTTCACCCTGGCTAACCACTGATTCCCCGCAGAGAATCCAGAGGTACATTACATACATGTAAGCTGCAGAGAGAGAGAATAATCCACAGAATAAATTCTGGGATTGGAACCCAAGATCTTCTTTTCCTGCGGATTAATCTCTCTCTCCGAAGTTACATTCACCTGCCTACATAGAACCCTGAATCAATACATACATACACATACATGGTACATGGTACAAAATATCTGGAATGTGAGACAAGCAATACGAGCCTAGCATGAAGTATCAAAGGCAGTGCAGTACAAGTCTAGTATGCATACGTAAATGTGAATACAAACATCCTAATACGACAATATCCAACACATACCTTGAGCTCTGTAGCATTGATCAATCGACCACATTAATTGTGATACTGGTCTCCTCTGGCATCCTGCAGAGTATGGAATCATCAGTGAATTTTGTCAAGGAACCTCAGGAAGACTGGTAACTAACACTTGCTAATGAGCCACATCAGAAGCAGTATATTGGTAAGGTGTACGTACATAGACATCGTTCACGTTGAACTCGTCATACATCCCTAATGCACACATCTCTAATTACGACCCCATAACAACACATCCCAACTAGTCATGCTGAACCAATACAGTAGTGTCCCCCCATTTTGTACACTACATCCAGCCTAAAGGAAGGGGGGGGGGGGGGGGGGGGGGGGGGGGGCAAGTGCTATGTACACAATTAGGACACTTCCAAAGGTCATTTGAATTCATTACTATAACCACCCCGTAACAAAAGAAACCATAAACTTATTTTTTATTGCTGGATACCTGACCTTGAGAATCAGGAATGGTAGGTTATGCATGTTTACATAGGAACAACAGTTACAAAAGCATTCTTCACAAAACAGCTGAGACAAACAGACATGCAGGGAAAAATCAGCATCTGAGTCATCAGTAAATGGGTCGCCTAGCTCATCTGCATCTGCATCGCTATCATTCTCTTCTGCTTCATCTTCTTCACTCTCCTCACCCACGGTCCCTGAGTCCAGCTCGACGACAGGTTGATCATCACTGACATGGTCATCTTCGGAGTCATCTAGATCATTAGAGATTCCACAGAAGAGGAATGAGTTAACGATTGTCTCTTGCTTGATTGAGTCCCAGTTTATGGCATCCTGCCGAGTGGGTTGCTTCAGATTACCCATCTTTGTCTTCGCTCGGTCCTCACGCATCCAGCTCTGCCAGCTCTGTCTCATGCTTTCATTGAAAGGCTTGTTGATGCACTGGTCAATTGGCTTCAAATTCACTCGGACCTGATCGTAAACCCCTTCACACTAGCGAAAGGACTAATCCGGATAAATCGATGCCACGTCATGGGCACGGGTGCAAACAGCTAGCCATAGCTAATAACAATGAATGCCTTTCACCTTGTCAACTAACTATGGCTATGTCTTTCAGGATGGAGAGTACTGTTCGTGGATATCACGTTTGCAAAGCTGCAGGTCTCCTTGCATCAGTGAGAAGTTCAACGCGAGGTCAATAACATTCACGACGACTTCGCTGTAGCTGTCCTCAAGAACAGCAATACTGTTGGCCATTTACCACGGGAAATTTCCCGAGTCTGCTGGTACTTCCTGCACAAAAGTAGCAGCGAGATGACTTGTATCATCACCGGTGACAGGAGACGATCTGATGATGAAGGGAAAGGACTCGTGGTTCCGTACTTGTACATCTTCAGAGGGAAACAAAAACACCTTGAGAGACTGATGAACCTGTTAGCTAAACTAGCAGCTTAAACTAGCAACCTCAAACCGGCTTTTCAAAAATCCACAAAAGAGCACTGAGCACGTGTAGTTACATGTTCCAGAAGATGCTCACCAGGGGGAGTGGGGGGGGGGGGGGGGTTATAACAAGTCACAACTACCCTGTGCAGGAACTTCGGCGGAAGGGGGTGGGGGGCAGGCAGGTGTATTTTCGAAGGGGGCGGGCGTATTAGCGGGACATTAAGGTACAACCACACATACAAACCTCAGAATCAGACCAGTGAGATCACTTACCTCATAAGCACAAAAGGGACAAGTTCCTTCAACAAATCTGTCAGCTAGGAACCTACAACAGAGATGGCAGAGCTCACCATCAGAACGCCTACACACAACAAAAGTGCCCACAATATTAATTTCCAAAGGAGTTTTTCCTCCTCATGATCAGTGGCTAAAATGAATGTAGCTTGCTCACGCTCACCACACAATGCCCTAGCTGCATATACGTACGTATATGAAGGGTTGAGAACCATAGTGGTGTAACCCACAATTTTCATGAAGTGTATTTTATTTGCGTTTTTGTGTTCATGTATCTCAGCAATATTCACTTGAACTATGAGCTGTTAATCTTAAACAGTTATTCTAATACACGCCTATTTACTTCTGCTATTATATTGCAAGGCCGTTCAGTTCAGAGGCAGAATGGTCTAACCCCTTTTTTACCAATCACAGCGCTTCATTTTATGACGTCACGTTGTCTCCTCATGGTAGCACGAAAAAAAGCACAGAGAGGACCTATGTTTGCTTGGTTTTTCCTTCGCTCATCATGGCTGCTAGAGGCAATGCTACTATTACAGTAGAAAAAGCCTTGCTAATGTTAGACTCGAGTCTGAGCGGGAGCGAGCTTGAAGAACTCGACTCTGATGGTAGTCTTGATGGCGATTCGCGAGGATGAGCAAGAGGCTGGTTGTTCTAGCAGAAACAAAGACGATCTAGTTACTGCTATGGACGATGATCAGACTCCTGCTGAACTTACCCTTGCTGATGGCGGAGCTAGTACATCACGAGACTACCACGAGTCTGGAGAATCAGATGGGGAAACTCCTACTGAAGCTAGTGGTAGAGCAAGAAGCCAAACAGAGGGACAGAGTGATCCCGAGAACCATACCGAGTCTATTCATGAAACCCCTAAAAGTCATAAAAGAGTGCGTAGGCCACAAATGTGGAAAAAGAACAAATTAAAGGATTGGGCTACGAAACGCTGGAAAAGAATACACTTCTGCCCCTGGCAAAAAGGTAATTCTTCCTAATTCCATCTTTCTCTTCATGCACATTATATTCTGTTTCATACTATGCACACTAGGTTGCTGCCCGAAAAGTCGACGATACTTGTGGATGTTCCTCTTGCTGTTGTGAAAAGCTATCGTTAACTGAAAGAAAGTGCATCTTTGATGGCTTCTGGGCTACAGCCAACTTCGATGTACAAAACGCCTACTTGTGTGGCTGTGTAAACGTTTTGCTGTGTCTCGGTGATACTCCCCCAGTGGCACCCAATCGCGAAGGCAGTACTCACGCGTGTTCTACGTCAAGAGAGGATCAGTTTCAGTACAGGTGTGCAAAAAAGTGTTCCTTTCTAATCATGGTGTGTCCAACGGGCGTCTCGATCGAGCCTTAAAAGCTCAAGAAGCTGCTGGTGGAACACTTCCCTGCGATCAAAGAGGAAGACATAAGCCTGGGAATAAGACTAAGCCGGACACTGTAGACAGCGTCGTAGCACACATCAACTCCTTTCCTCGGTACAAATCTCACTATTCGCGGAAAGACAACCCGCATCGACAGTTCTTGAATCCGTATCTGTCCATTCAGAAGATGTACCAGCTGTATAAAGAGAAATGTGAACGGGAGAATGTTCAGGCAGCATCCAAATGGATCTACCGCAAAGTATTCAACGAGAAGTTCAACCTCTCATTTGGAAGGTATGTGCTATTACATGCTAGCCTCGTTCCCAGGCCGTTCCCACCGCCGGTATTTCATCGCTTCCAGTATGAAATATGGCGGGGGAAGGCCTGGGAGATCTGGTCATGTGCGATAATGTCAGGTAGACAGATGGTAGACACACTGGGGGCGGTGACCAACCGTTAAAATACCTGATCCGTCTTCGGCGTTGTGAACAACGAACGGTATTGATCGTCTGCCTTGCGAATGCTCTGATATCCAGCCATTGGACGGACAGTACAACACAAGACATCGAGATTCTTCATTGTGCACCGCCCTCCATGTGTCTACCATGTGTCTACTTGATGGCATCGCACGTGACTAGCTCTCCCACACCTTCCCCCGCCGTATTTCATACTGGAAGCGATGAAATACTGGCGTTGTGAACGGCCTGGGAACGATCTAATTGCATGCAGACATGCACATACAGTAGTGTTACTTGTATAGCATGCCACACACACACACACACACGTACGCACTCACTCACTTGCCCTCTCTCTCTATCTCTCTCTCTCTCTCTCTCTCTCTTTCACTCTCTCTCTCATTCTCTTATGCAGTCCCAAATCCGATACCTGTAAAGTGTGCGATGCAATGAAAATCAAGGTCGAGGCTGAGTCCGATGAATCTCGCAAAAGAGAACTTACCCTTGAGTGGGAGTTACACAAAGTGCAGGCAGAAAGCTCGTATCAGCAACTCAAAGAGGATGCAGCATATGTAAAATCTCACAAGGATACCGAGATGTTTACTTTCGACTTAGAAAAGTCACTGCCGACTTCCGTGCTCAGCACTGGAGTAGTCTACTACAAGCGTCAACTCTGGACGTACAACCAGGGAATACACGACTGTTCCACTGACAGAGAGTGCATGCACATGTGGCCACAGCATCGAGAGGGTCACGTGAAGTTGGGTCTTGTATCCTGAAGCATTTGAAAGAGATAGACACAGATGCTACCAACCTCGTCCTCTACAGTGATGCGTGCGGGGGGCAGAATAGGAATATCTACTTAGTCTGTCTGTGGATGCACATCATAAGCAGCAGTGAGTATTCAATCACAAGTTCATGATCTCCGGTCATTCCTATTTGCCTAACGATCAAGATTTCGGACATGTCGAACAGTCTCGAAAGAAGACGCAATACATCTATGCCCCTGAAGACTGGGAGCAAGTTGCTGTTCAAGCTCGGCAGAACAACCCATTTCGAGTAAGCAGAATGAACAGGGAGGACTTTGTTTCTTTGGTTTTTGCTGACTTTGCTAGCATGTATCACAGCTGATAAGGCTTGTGCATTTGTTTATATTGCTTCAAAAGGATATTAGATTAGTTATCAAAGCATGTGTGGCATAGCTTGAGGCCTTACCAAAAGTCTGGAATTAATTGCATGCTTTTTGTCTCGGCGCCGAAGCGCCGAGACACAGTGCTGGGTACGTACACGTCTGTCTGTCCACGTCCACGTGGCCACATAGTTTGAGCGCATGCGCGACAGATTTTACTAACTAGCTAGTTGGCCTAATATTTATGTATGTGCATGTGGCCGCACCTTACAAGTATCTAGCTGTAAGTACGTAGCTAGCAACCGAGAAAGGCAACGGCAAAGAAGGCAACAAGAGAGAGAGAGCAACGACTACAAGCTGACCGAGAGAGGAGACAATTGAGGAGGCAACGAGAGAGTCAGGAACAGAGAGAGCAACGGCATGTGGCCACCCTACTGCGCTAGACAAAGAGTCAAGATCATGTGAGATTTCAGCAAGAGAGGCTAAAACAACAAGAAGTCGGATTACAAGGTATGCGCAAGAATGATCGTCTGAGAAGCGCCAAGAACGCAGACTATACAAGCGGACTGAGAAAGACTACGGCAAAGAAAGCCTGGACAAGAGAGTCCGGAACAGAGAGAGCAACGACTACCGTTGAAGCTGACCGAGACAGGAGACGGCTAAGAAGGCCATGAGAAACCACTGACCAACGTACATGACGTAGAGTAAGTGCGGGGGTGTCCAGACGGGGGGAGTTATCCGGACATCGGCAAATTTCTTCACGGAGCGTCCGAACAAAAGAATTAGCAGGGTGTCCGGGATACCCCTTCACCGTCCGGACACCCCCGCACTTACTCTAGGCAACGTGTAGCTAGCTAGATGCTCATAGACTACATCAGTATTCCTCCATTGACAAATTTAGTCTAAGTCTTCTCTTCAAGCCACTTTGTCAGTGTGCTCACGTATACTTTTTTTAGTCAAAGTCAAAGGTATGACCAGTGCTCCTTTCATTGAAGTTTGTCCATCATAATTATGTGTCTATTGGTGCAACAAATTGTGACGTGTTTGCCTGTTGACACACTAAAGTCTTTCATCAGTACGGCAGCATGCGCCATAGCTAGCTAGCTACCAAGCAAACATCTGTAGTGTCCAACACTTGTATCAGTCTTGCAAGCAAACCGCCGAGACAATTTTTCCAAAAAGACGCCTTGTTACTTCAAACCGTTGTACGTATCTGTACTGTACACTTGTTTAGACAACTATGGTTCTCAGCATATTATGTTGTCAGCATATTATGTTCTGCACAATTTAGGAATTTGTGCAATCTTGAGATTTCGCTGCACATTCTTGGAATCCTGAAATTGCGTGCCAATGTCGAGATCGCACAGCATGAGTGCGCGATCACGAAAATATACACGTGCACAATCTCGAGATTGCGACTGGAATGGTAGCCTCGTGCCCAGGTCTTCTCACCCCAGCGTTTGTCGCTCGCAGTTCACCCCAGTTATTAGTACTGCAAGCGACAATCGCTTGGGTGAGAAGGTCTGAAGAATGAGGCTACTAGTACTGGCTTAGGTGAGTCGAGTCGAAGAGAGCAGAGCAGCCATTGTTACAGTGCTTACAACTTTGTCCCAGGCCCACGGTATACGAGTGTGGACCACAGCTAGGTCAGAATCGTCGTTGATCTTTCATGTGAACGGTACCGCACTGTCATTCCGCCAAAGACCGCAACGAGCTCGACGAGCGGCAACCAACTACATGACAAATCACTCATGAAGTTTGCAGATACTGCATGCACAATCTCGAGATTGCACAAGTGTCTCAAGACCTTTGCGCAATTTCGAGTTTAACATGCAATTTCCGAATTCCGAGAATGCGCAGCGCAATCCCAAGATTGTGCAAATTCTGCACGGAACATAATATATATTACTTTTCTGCATAGACCATACACCTTCCAAAGGATCGGCATCTCTAATCTTTCGGCAACCTTTCACTGAAAAAAATCATTTAAAAATGATTGGACTACTCAAAGAACAAACATCGCCAGCCAAGACAAAGGCGTCCATGCAGTTGGTAGACCAAGGAGTTCCCTTGCTGAATAAGACACAGACACATCTGCTCTTCACCTGATAATGGTGTAGAAAAGGCATTGAGAGGTCTATCAGTCGTACTGCAAGCAGCTGGAGATCGTACACTACACACGACGTACTATTTGGCACTTGTGCATTTCGTTAGGAATTTTATTTAGGCGAGACAAAACAATCATTATGGCCGAATATTTGGAAGATGTACGGCCCTTATTTATAATCTCCAACCTGCCACAGGCTTGGTAGTCCACAGTGTCCTCAAAGATGTATCCTCGTTCATGCAACCTCCAAAATATGTCCTGCGCTATCCTGCATGACAACAAAGTGAGATTATGATATTAGAACATGCACACAGTTCTCTCCATCGGTGTGACACATAATAGAACATGGACATACACAGCACTCTGTCAGTGACCAATCATAGCTGAAGTTGTTTGAGCATTTCGCAGTCCTAGGGAAGCTGGAGAGCAGTGCAAAGTGAGCGCTACTAATGTAGCTTCGTATGGTGCAGGTTTCATGTCCAGCGATGCTTCCTGCAAGTGAGACTCCAGTCACACTCTGAACAGGCACTCCAACTCTAATACCATGAGAAGACATCCAGACAAACCAAATAATTACTGATCTGACATCTGCAGAATGGTGCAGACATTTCGTACAAAGCCTCTATGCCTCATATTCTTATACACAACACGATGGAGAGATTTCACAATAATGAATGATCATTTGTTTCGCCTGAGGAAATTCTGGGTGGACAAGTTGGCCATATGGCTGGACTGTCAGACCATAGATATACTCCCCGCTTAGGGATTGGGAACGCCAATTCATTATTAAAACTTCGGTCATGTGACAGATATTCAACCCCTAAGTTAAGTAAATTGAAGCATTATCTATGAGTGAAGTACCAAGGTCGCGCGTCACTAGTCTAGTCCCGCCCCATGTACATCCCACTTCCGTGATCAGAGACAAATATAACTTCTGGAAAGTGATCAGACAATGTGTCAGACCACTTTCGGACGTGATCGGACATGGTCTGACACCAATTTTCCATTTATCGCCCACCATTCACTTGAAGTGCTTGCTATAGTGAGTGCATTGTATGATTAACTGGCTTATGGTAACTATATATACATGTACTTGCTGCGCAAGTGTGCAATGAAGGCGTAGCTCACGACCAGCTCCTTGTTTGCACAGCACAGAGGTACGTGAGACATCATCACTCCACGCACACGTTGCTGGTATGCGGAGGTACCTGCGAATAGAGATAAGCTTGCGAATAGAGATAAGCTTACTTTTGTACTCCCTGCATGTTGAAATCACAGAAGAGCCACAAGGCCTTGGTCCTGTTTGTCTTTGTTGCACTTTAGCGACGTCAACATCTGGTCTTGCCGATCGAAGTTCCGCACGCAGTCACTTCTTGAACGGCGACTTGAGCGGCCACTTCACGAACGGCGACTTGATATGTAGCCTTGTTTACGGTGCTGTACCACGACACAACTTATGCTAGCACTTGGAAACAATGGAGGCTCCGATGCCCGAGCAGCAGGACACTTTCGACCGGCCATTTTGTCAGACTGCGATACCGCGTGGTCGCTGTCACGTGCCTTTTTCATTCGGATTTTGTCCGTTGACCGACCGTTATATTTGTCTCTGGTGATGATCTTCAGTTCAGTTTAACTGCCCCATGTTCGTTTGGATGTGGGAAGAGGACGATACTGCCCTTTGACCTCTGAGTGCACAACCAAACTTTCCGAGGGCATTTGACTTTGACTGATCCCATTTTATCAATCAAAGGCAACAATTAAGCAATGTACTCACTGCGTATGACCTCACTTCTCTCCAGTGCTATGCATTGTATTTCCTTCCTAGTAGAGCCTAACTTCTTCAGGGTCCTGAAAATTGGTTGATAGATTGCGTGCAATATCTTGAACGTTTTACTCTTGAATTTTATGCTTCCACACAATCCCCCATCTCTGGTCCTCACTGTAACCTTTACAGCGTCCTGGCTCAAACAGTATGTTATGTTAGGAGTCAGTGAGCAAGTGGCAAGCATGTGATACTTATGTCATTATACACAAGTTTTGTAATTATTGCTTCCTGTTTCTCATGTTATCCGTCATTCTGAAAGTTCCAATTGAGCTGAAAAGGGCAGTACTACTGTGCGTGACCGACACGATTGACTCACATGTTAAGGTGATACCAGTATTCATTACCACAGCTGGTTAGCACTCGAAATGCAATGGAGTTCACAGGATTTCACCGCCACTGTACATGAGTTCAGCATAACACAAGCATTTCCAATCCCTGGCAGGTAGTATGTACGTACGTATATGGTCAGATGAAAGATCCTTACATTGCCTCTGTAATGCACTGCAAAAGATTGTAATTGTCTCTGATACTCATCTCATGCCTACTCACACAGTTTGCTGTGGTGTGCTTGTTTTGCTGAAGTAGTCAAACTCGATGTTGAACCACTGATAGATCTGGCTGTGGATGGCATGCTACTTGGTGCAGATCTGCTAGGGGGTAGGCCCCTCCTCCAATGCCTTTGTTTCAGTAGCCGTTCCATACTCATCAGTCCCACAGAGGTATAGAACATTTTAGTTGCGCAGCCAGCAGTACCTAAAGTGGAGTAAGAATGAACACCATTAGGACTAGACCTCACTAGTACATGAAAAAGTTTGGGTCTACCTAAAACAAATTGCAACGCAAACTTCCCAGACAGAGCACCTTGAGGGGATTGTACTGAAATATTAGTTACACTCCTGGTAGGGGAAAAATTGTGCTGCGTAATTAATTAATTAATGTAAATAATCAAACCTCATAGCTCGCAGGAAAGGTGTACAGAGATTCTGACTACACCGTCGTGATGGCTATCATGCAGTTAGATAAACGTATAATAATTGTGCTGAAACTCACCTTGGTGGTGGAGATACAAGCGCTTTTGTCTTGCCAAGGCCGCCATTGTTCGAGCACTCTCTCCAACTTCCGGTGGCAGTACCGTTCTTAGCAAAGGCACACAAAGATTCTGACCACATGGCCGTGATCGCTGGCGTTCACTGACGCTTACATGCCAAAAGTCACCGTGCTGGCAAAGTTGAAGTGCTGTAATAACTTCGTGCCTTTCCTTTGGCCGCCATTGCTAGAGATCGACAGAGTGTGGTTGCCACGTGGCATGTGCGTTAATTGGAACTAACTGCGATATTTTCGCTATGGCGAGTCGCAGCCGGCGTTGCAACGGCTACCAGGAGGGCGGTTGCCCCTCTGCAAATTTTAAATTGATGCTTTCAAACAAGAACTGAACTTGTACTTTTGTCAGCACAAAAGCTCTGCGGTGAACCAGCAACATTGGAAGTGTTGTGATGTATATCTAGTCAAAACGGTTGAAATGAAGGACACAATCTTATCTTGGAAAGGTGTCATGAAAGAGGTGATACCTGGGCAGAACTGTACAAGCAAGGCTTTTGAATGTTTTGAATGTTCATGACCTGCATGTGGCAGATGCAGTTTACGACAGAGTGTGTAGCGTTAATTTTCATACGAAGAAGCAGGTACCAGCAGTTCATGACCACGAAATGCACATTTCCAAAAGGGCTAAGCTGGGTCATCCACAAGACAAAGAAGGGACAGATGCAATCCCGGAGGTTGCTAGTTTTGTTGAAGAGAATGATGAGATCACCCTCAATGATCCAATTAGCCACATGAAAGATCATTTGGAAACCCCAGAACATGCCGCATACAATTACCCGCACATGCAACTGAAACTCCATGAAAATTTCAGGGATAGGTATAGGATCTTTCAAACTGAGTTGCTATATAATTATGTATCTCAGGAGGATTGTCCAGAGGATGGGAATTGCATGGTTGATGCAACCAGAATGCTGTTTCAAAGGGAGGGAGGGAGGGGAGCATGGCTTTCAGTACCCCAGTACAAAGAGGACAGCATGATTGGCCCATTCAACCCTGACCTAGCCAACCTCTGGGGTGCATCCCACAACATCCAACGTGTCAGCAATACAACCCAACACTACCCTCTCCAACGTCACCACACCTCCCATAGAACTCCCCATCCCCACACATCACACACACACACACCACCGTCACCCTACAATCCCACACCTCAACCTCCTCTACCTTCTGCACCACAACTCCACAACCCCACACATTACACACACACACATCACCACAAAACATCGGTGAGTGAGCTAGTCATGTCAAACAACCGACCATGTTACAGACCATTCGGCGTACAGTACTAGTGTACAATGTAGCTTGTTCTCAGGCTCAATAACTGAACTGCTCCAATGGTGAAACAGAGAGCACAGCCATTTCAAACCCTTGCTAAAAAACTAGTTACCTGAGTGGGCTGACCCATGCACAAACATTAAATTTGCACCCAGGTTTTGGCCATAATATAGTCGTATGCTTATAATTATCTATGCGGGTTTACCACGATTCATTCCTGCTTTTCAATGCATGCTTGCACATGCACAACCTTACAACTGTTATATATAATGACTCATCCTATATAAATAATAAATAAAGCTCTCGTACCACAATGCAGTATTATGACGTCTGCATGTATACTGATCAATCAACAGGGAATGCTTCCTTCCAATGACTGAATTGTCTGGAAACGTGAAGCAGCTCTGTGGCTACCTCAACCAAGTCTTTCCTGGGGGAGCACTCTTCCTAGTAGCCACCGAAGCTGAGCTGAAACGATTGCTGATGCAAATGATTGGAGACTTTGCTACAAAGTGACACCTGTCGCAAAGTCAGTGCAGCACGAACCATTTGGTGTGAACTCAGTCGGAGAAGAGAGTGCTCTGGGTGTTCTCACCACAAGTGATCATCGATCAGTCTATTTGAGTGACAAAGAATCACCAGTTCTATGGCTCAAAAGACTAGCAGGATTAATGAACGCACTAATATAATCAGTGACTCCCTTTCATGCTTGCCACACCTCTTGATGAAGGGGAGGCAATGTATGACCTCCGCCAGGCAATTCAAGCTTTCATGTCGGAAAACTTCATCCCTGCAGCAGCAGTCATGGCGTGCTGCATAATGGGAGCCACCTACCAGCAATATGTGGGAGCATGGGTGTGCCTTTCCTGTTTGGGGAGCCAGGAACATGCAAGTCCGAAGCTCTCAAATGCAGTCTTGCCTTGTTCGGTGCTCAAAGGAAACATCTGTATATCAGCCAAACCACGCCATCTTTCCTCTTCAACATACTGAAGCGAACTACCATCGTGTGTGTGTGCCACTAGCATGACGACAGAAGAGAGATCTTGCTATATTGTCAATCCTATTTGTTCATGTATGCGACCAGACTCTTGTTTTTCTGTTGCTGAAATGAAGTGAATTGTTTTGCGTAATTTTGTATTACATGTGTATTACGATTTCTATCAAACATTTTGTTTCATAACTTATGATTATCGTGACTGCCTAACAGTGAGTCAAGATTAAGTAGCAGTGTAGCAAGGCCCATGCCAGTGCGCAAGCGTGAAGCCGATGAAGTGACCAGAGTACATGTACATAGGGATATCATATCCTAAAGAGTTGCCTGAGCAAGTGGCTATTCTTGGTCAGGTGACTAGTGATGGGTGCACCAGGATACATTGGTGTCACCACAGGTGTACAGCTTGGTAATATTCCTCACAGTGGTCAACTGCCATCAGTTGCAAGCCTGACACCTGCAGAGAGAAACACCCAGCAGAGGCAGGGTGAGCTCCTGGCGAAGCTAGAAGTCAGTTTGGTGAGTGTGGCAGAGGGTGTGGGTAGCCATAGCTCAAAAGTGGTATCCCTTGGCCTAGGCATGCCGGCCATACCAAAAAACTGGTGGATAAATCATGCGGAATATAATTGTGGATTTCACGGAGATGCCACTTTCCAAGGAGAAAAGCAAGCTCTTGTCATCTGTCCTTAATGGCAGTGTTGTTGGCCCAGGTGTCGGACCTGACACTGACTAGATCTGCTCTTGCCAGACCCAGCCACGTGGGTCCAGTGTTCTGCAATGTATGCGTCAGTGGTTTTCTCACCAACCACAGCGAGGGCCAGAAATATCCCGCATGGATAGTTACATAACGACCAGAATTTCTGACAAGTACTGATGTCCCTCTTGGATAGTTTATGATCAGAATTTCCGACAGCAGACAGCGGAGGTCAGTAACACAGAGTGGGCGAGGGCTGACCCAACCCAGTGTTTCACGGGTATGGCCCTATGTAAGTGCGGAAGCGTGGTACAAGTTGCAGGGTGGTTCAACAACATTCCAAATTAATAAGCACACATTTTGTGGTTACAACAGGCACGCTCTAGCCTAGCCTCGTTCCCAGGCCCACACGCGAAACGCGGAAGAGGGCCTGGTGTCACTTGGTAAAATTTTCCGTATGTGCACAGTCAGCATAACTGCGTAAGCGATTACATTCCTAACTTGGATGCATTCGAAATCACGCGAAAGGTAGCTGTTGGTGATGGCTAAGTAGAAAGTCCTTGCCAAGGAGCGACCAGAGGTGAGCTAGAACAGCGGTTTTATCAAAGACTGCTGAGCTCAGCACATACGGAAGTAGAAAGTCCTTGCCAAGGAGCGACCAGAGGTGAGCTAGAACAGCGGTTTTATCAAAGACTGCTGAGCTCAGCACATACGGGAATTTTGCCACGTGTCACCAGGCCCACGTCCGCATTTTGCGTGTGGCATTTTGCGTGTGGGCCTGGGAACGAGGCTAGCTATATCCTAAGCTGCACACTCCAGTTACAACCAATAGTTATTGATCTAACACCACTGCAACATTATACGTATGTGAAATTGTGGCCAATTCCTTTGTACTGTTATGTCATGACATGCTATTCATCATTTTGTCTCCTGGTACGAGGGGAGAACATAGTGGCCTCATGGGCCAGCCTCTCGACACACCCACCACGGACAGTCTGGCGGAATGGTAAGCAAACCAGCAGGATTGAAGAGCAAACGTATAATGTGTTCTCATGGACTCACCATGGTTCCTCAGTGATCACCACCTTTAAGTTTGTCTTCATTGTGGCAGCCATTTTCGCCCATTTGTATTGTACGACTGGCCTTGTTCTCAGTCCTCTGCCCTTGTCGCATTGTGGGCCAGGAAGGCCAGCCTGCATGGAGGCCTGCACACGAAACTAGGTAAGACCTGGTAGAATCTACTGAAGCGTCAATTTTGACCCAAGCCTTCCTTCGTAAAGGTGAATCTGCCATACACCTTGGGCCACACGATACAGATTGCACCCAATGTGTACCACGTGTACCAGCATGCACATGTGTACCAGCATGCATGCACATGTGTACCGGCATGCACACGATACAGATTGCACCCAATGTGTACCAGCAAGCACACGATACACATTGCACCCACGTTTACCAGCATGCACGATACCAGATTGCACCCAATGTGTACCATGTGTACCAGCATGCACACGATACAGATTGCACCTAATGTGTACCATGTGTACCAGCATGCACACAGTACAGATTGCGTGTTCCATGTGTACCAGCATGCACACGATACACCAATGTGTACCATGTGTACCAGCATGCACACAGTACAGATTGCACCCAATGTGTTCCATGTGTACCAGCATGCACACGATACACCAATGTGTACCAGCATGCACACAGTACAGATTGCACCCAATGTGTTCCATGTGTACCAGCATGCACACGATACACCAATGTGTACCATGTGTACCAGCATGCACATGATACAGTTTGCACCCAGTGTGTGTACCAGCACAGGGGCGGCGGAACAATGTTTTGAAAAACCATGGCAAACATCAGGCTAAGCGGCAGCGTCCTCCTCCAGTGGATACACAGCTACGTACTGGGGACCAGGCTCGAGGGAAAGTCTGTTCGCGAGTCTAGTTGCATTGCAGCAAATCTAGAAGTCTACACATACCGGCCGCTTGATGAGTACGATGGCTAACTTTGCGAACAACAGCGCTGCAAACTGGTTACGTGCTAACTACCACATGCAATTTAGAAAGGGGCGGAGCCAGGAAGTGAAATAAAGCCTCGTCGCCTTATAATTAGGCCACCAGCGCTAGCGCAGCGTACATTTCTTTCCACACTGAGAGTGAGACAGTGACGGATCGCACAGAAACCAGAGAGCAGTGGCAGTGCAGTGCAAAGCACAGACCCCATCCAGGCAACTGAAAAATGACCGTGAGTTCACGCAGAAAACAGATCAGCTACACACTGCCTTCAGCAGTGGACATGCCCCATTTTGCCCTACCAAACCCAAATTGCTTCCGCTGCCTCTGCAGCATGCACAGATTGCACCCAATGTGTACAAGCATACACACGATACAGATTGCACCAAATGTGTACCAGCATGCACATGATACAGATTACACCCAGTGTGTAAGTTGAGTACATGACAACTGCATATGAAACAGTAGGTTACCTTGCATAGACGTCAGCACTGAGTACACACCCGAAGATGTTGCCACGGTGGGGTTGACATAGGGTAAGGCACTTGTGACCAGGATGTTGTGCTCTCCTGGCTGGGGAAGACGGTGCATGTGTGGTACATGTATATATGTGCGTGTAAGTTAAGTATGCAATCACATGCACCATAATTAAGTGACTGGATATGAGAAAAGGGACATTTCCGTCCTCTTTTCCTTGTAGTGGGATGGACATTGAAAATTCAACTCGTTTTCTGAAGCTTCAAACGCGCTCATGCTCACTTTGAATATGGGAGGAGCCCAAATAGCACTTCCGCTGGAGGCAACGTGGCTTTTAGTTAGGGCTGTTCTCGGCCGTGTTTCCCGCAAAAGGGGGTAGAGGGGTGCCCCCCCCCCCCCCCCCCCCCCATTTCCCGGCTTTTTCCTCTTAGATGTGGTCATTGGAATGCATAAGGTTCTTTGATCTGGTCAATTGTGTAAACTTAATATGCTACACTAACTTCACCACCAACAAAACCTTCCCACATGACCAGTTCATTTCAATCAGCGGCACTGTCTTCAATTTCAACTTTGTTACGAGGGGCAACCGCACTCCTCATAGCCGCATTGCAACCCCGGTTGCGACTCGCCGTACCGCAAGCTATCTCAATTCGTTCAAATTAATGCACATGCCAAGTGGCAACCACGCTCAGTCGATCGCGAGCAATGGAAAGACAAGACATTATTACAGCACTCACAACTTAGCCAGCACGGTGAGTTTTGGCATGTAAGCGTCAGTGAACGACAGCGATGACGGCCGTGTGGTCAGAATCTTCGTGTGCCTTTCCTAAGAACGGTACTGCCACCGGAAGTCGATGGAGCGCTCGAGCAATGGCGACTAATGGCGAGACAAAAGCGCTCATATCTCCACCATCAAGGTGAGTTTCATCACCAAAATTGTACGGTGAGGACAGTGCATGATAGCGATCACGACGGTGTAGTCAGAATCTTTGCAGGCCATTCGTAAGTAGTCAAACATTAATTATTTAATTATTTAGTTTACATTACGCGGCACAATTTTTCCCCTACCAGGAGTGTAACTTTCCACTCCCACAGTATGTTGATGTCATAGCACTTACAATTGCATTACCGGTTAGACAACCTTTCCCACGCCACAGTATTTCATCATTGATGATGTCATTGCACCTAGGCTTGCTGTGCAAACATTATCAAATGGGAACCAAACCAAAGTGCAAGTCCCTCCAAAGGTGAATACTTGTTGAAAGTCCTTCATTGCAGCATTATATCTCAGAATTTTTTGTCCTCAAAATGACCAACTAAGTGAACCCCTTGGTCCAGTGACTACAAAAGCACTTGCAAAGGACTGACAACACGTTTGCAATGCTAACAAATTCAAACAATAACAAGAGCAATGGAGCTGCTGAAGGTGGTGGTAGTTGTGGCCGGCCGTCTTGGCAATCATCTCTGTTGAAGGTGAGTCGGGTGATGCTGAGGGTATGGTAAGCCTGTGGCTCGTACGCTCCAGTATGACTACTCATCAAGAGCAGTGAACTACTTGAAAATAAAGTTTCGTTAGACTATTATGCTCCACAGACAAATTGCCTCTCAAGCCCCAAGCGTATGTATGCCGTAGAATGTGTGTGCGCCAATGCATCAGCCTTAGTCCCATGCCCAAAGGGGTGGTCACTGCAACTGCGTGACCATGCTCCTAAACTGCCGGTGACCCTGTGACCGTCACAGAAATCCTACGTGACTTTGGTAGTATACAAAGTAATGTGGTAAGCCACACCCACACCACACCTATATCTGCTGCATATGGGTTGCAACTCCCGGTCACAGCTCTGTGACCCCGGTCACAGCTCGGTACATATTGGTTGGAGTGAACTGAACTGAACTGAACTAAATTTTATCTGCAAGCAGAATGGGTACACACTGAGGCTGACGACAGCCTATGAAGTGTGCTCCCCCAAACATAAAATAACCAAAAAGACAGTAACAGGGTACATAAAAGAAAAAATTAAAACAAAGTCAGGGTACAGAACGAAAGGACAGGAGAGAGGATTTAAATGCCACTCATTGTTCACATGACTACCCCATTTTTCTGGATAAATAGCGCTTTAATAATCTGAACTATCAGCAACTGATGCAAGCGGCAATAGTACTAACGGTAGGCTAGTGTAACTGGGAATAATCTAAGCAGAGCACGTACCCCGTGCACGTGTGCTACCTTGACTGGATGCAGCTAGGCCTACCTAGCCTCGTTCCCAGGCCTTCCACACCTCCAGCTTTTGATCGCTTCCAGTATATACTGGAAGCGATCAAAAGCTGGAGGCGTGGAAGGCCTGGGAACGAGGCTAGGCCTACCGCCGATTATTCAATACAGCGTGCATGAGATAGCTAGCCCTACCGAGTTTTAATACAGCGATGTCAGCATGCAGAATCAGATACTATAACGGTTGTGGCGGTAATGTTAGAAACAGGGTGTGGTCAAGTTGAAACACGACTTTCACGCAGTCTCTCGAGTGGATCTCTGGTCTGTGAGTTATGTAGACAATATTATTTTCTGAATTCTAACACTTCTATCTTGAACTAAGCCTTCAAAAAGGCCTTCACTTCTCAAACCGACAGACAGGACACAAACCGACTACTAAACCCCTGATGTGTGCATGTGCACGCAATACACTTCAGGCAAAAGAGGAGTCCATACTATAGTACCCAGTCCAGAGTTTACATGAACTCCCCCAGTGGGTGTTGCACACATGACCTAGTGATAACCTACAAAAGTTAATCTGATTAAATGAGACCACTCCTAGTTCTTCTGGTGTCTCCACTCTGCAAGACATTGGCTGTTCCAGGTAAGCAACTGATCTCTGAGGTGAACTGGTTTGCACAGAGATAAAGGAGAATGAACTGGAGAACAAGAACTGGATGGGAACAAGCCTAGGGAATTCACCTCTTATGAGGTAGCTGGAAATGGCACCAGCTTTCAGATGTAATGTTTCCACCTCTAAAGGTTACTTTCTCAACAATGTGCTGAATAAATTATTCAGCAGACAATACCTGATTACTTGAACCAGTTTCCAGTTTGTGCGTGCTCCATGGCAGCTGTGGACAAGGTCGACTTCAAGTTGTGGTTATAGCAGCCGTAGATATCTTGGCTGGCTTTGATAGCCGTAGATATCTTGGCTGTAGATATCTTGGCTGGCTTTGATAGCCCTAGATATCTCGGCAGCTACTTATAGACCATAGCACAATCAAAAGTCTGTGAAGCCTGGGATTACAACTCTTACTCCCAAGCGACTGCCTATTCTGCAGTCCAGACCAAGCAAACCGTAGTCACTTGCCAGCACTGTAGATACGCAATACACATGGTTTGCTGCTTGGAGTACTACCCATGGCCAGCACCCAGTGCA
This sequence comes from Axinella damicornis, assembly GCA_963931865.1. Lineage (NCBI taxonomy): Eukaryota > Metazoa > Porifera > Demospongiae > Axinellida > Axinellidae > Axinella > Axinella damicornis. The sequence continues at coordinate 6,156,998 of OZ007518.1, read as the reverse complement.
GCACAGCTTTTCAAGGACAGCATCATAATCACAAAACCACTTGTCTCAAGTCTCCCAGGGAGACCAGCTATTCATAAAGCAGGAAATTGCCATCAGCGATTATTGCTGATGGCAATTTCCTGCTTCTCAACAATTAATCACCAAAACTCAATTAATTTTCACAAGAGACAGGGTCACGGATATAAAGATCGCCACTCTTCGGGATTGTCCGCAGAGATCAGTTTCGAATCGAGTTAGCGACAGTAGTAACTGCATAGCACCCCGCACCAGTGGCTAGCTAGCTTTGTACAACCACACCACAAGGTACAGAAATTATGTCGAAATCGTCTATTAGCTACATGTACAACAATAGTGACACTGAAAATACCACTATGTCCACGTACCCTTGCCATGCCAAGTTCTCCGCTCCAACCTTGACGACTGAAACAGCTTTTCGCAAGTGGCGCAACGAGCCAGTTTTTAAAATCTTGTTGCCAGACTCCATTCCATCCGATTCCCAGTTTAATAGCGTGGGGTCTGGGTACCAGACTAAGTACAAAACTACTCATGCGTAAACCTATTTGCGGCGGATCATAATCACAGTATCTCAGGAGCATGTATGTCAAGACTGGGATCGCGGCAACCAACTAGTACTCCTCGAAGATGGTCTGTCATGAAACAAAGAAAATCGCTGTCCAACCCAGTTCAGTGTTCACTCGGGAAGACCAAAAGTGCTTGAGGAGGAGCTCAGGTCTACCAGGAGTGATGTAGAGATAGGAAATTAGTATTGACTCAGAGTGAAGTATATGAAGAGCTATGTAGGATTGACCCCAGTAAAGCAGCTGGGCCCAATGGAATCCCCGATAGATTGCTCAGAGAAACTGCCCCTTGGATCGCTGAATCTCTTCTCAATACAAACTTGCAATCAGGCCAACTGCCACAGGACTGGACCAGATCAAACATTAATTCGGTTTTTTTGAAAGGTGATAAGCATGCTCATAAGAACTACTGGCCAGTGAGCCTCACCAGCCTAGTGGTCAAGGTGATGGAGCGCTTATGAACTTTCTAACTGATAATGACAAGCTCAACCTGTTCCAGCATGGGTTCCGCTCCTGCCAGACTCAACTGCTGGAGAAGGTTCACCAGTGGGCTAGTTCCCTGGATTGTCATCTTCCTGGATTTTGCGAAAGCTTTTGACTCAGTTCCACATGAGAGACTCCTCCTGAAATTAGACAATATTGGAGTAAGAAGAGACCTGCTGAGCTGGATCAGAGCCTTCCTGACTAATCGGCAACAGAGGGTAGTGTGCAATGGATACCTATCAGAATGGTCCCATGTGACCTGAGGTGTTCCACAGGGATCAATACTGGGACCTGTGTTGTTTCTTGTATACGTCAATGACATTGCAGACAAACTTGTTTCATCAGTCAGGCTTTTTGTCATGTCTGGGATGCCCGTGCCTTGGCGTATTCAATGGTCCTCATATCATGCAGGGTCGATCTGAGTATGTAGGCTTGAAGGCTTCCCTATAAGTATCTTCGGAAGTCTGTATAAAGTTGTGGTGGCGTAGATGCCAGGGACTCCTGTTGCCCTTGGGAAATGCAGCCATGACGCTCCAGCTGTTGGAGGGTCTTCGTCACCCTGGTCTCAGCGTAACCGTAAATGGTGAGCAGTGAATTAGCCTAGCTCCCAGGCTCAGGCCTGGGAACGAGGCTAGCAATGAATACTTTTAGGCAGACATTATCCACAGGCAGACTAAGCTATGGGGGACATTTGCAAACAAAAATTTGTACACTTAGGTCATAGTGATCTTTTTTTAGGGGGGGGGGGGGGGCTGATACAACTACATGTGCATGTCACTGTGACGCTAAGCGTGGAAATGCCCCCTAAGTAGTAAGATAGAAAAGAAGCAGCTAAACAGAACTACAGTAACTATAACGGAACTGTCAGGGAATGAGGTAGTGCGGTAGCATTACCTTGTTATGGTCACTATTATTTGTGGGTTTGGCGAATTGGGTATGCAGCTGATTTGACGAGTATTAACTTACCAGAGCTGCAGCTGGCAATTACTAATCCGTTCAAGTGGCAACCGCACTGCTCAGTCTGCTGGTATAGGCTAGTGCAACAGAGCACTTTTTTCAGAATGTTGTCTCAGGCCTTGCTCTCATCTCGTGGATAGCCTCTAACTACCTTTGCCGATCGCTTCGTAGGCAGCTAGCTTATGACTTGCTCCAATTAATGCACACGTATGTGACGTCACATGCTGCTAATACTATTGTTTGTGGGTTCAAAATTTAGCTAATTCCCTAAAATTTGCTAAAATTAATACCCGCAAATAATAGTGACCTTAAGGTAGCCTCGAACCCAGGTGCAGAGAGTACCTGGTGGTATCCACTGTTTGCACATGTGCTTAATTTCCCGGCATAATTTCCACGAATCCCGTATAAGACCATGTCATCCCCATGGCTTATGACGTCAGATACGTGTATATATTCTGTCAGCATTGGCCACTCTATGCAAGACCCAGACCAGGCTGTTTCGTACCTCCAGCGACTTGGATGTGCAGCAATGATGCTCGAACCTGAGCAAACGGCATCTTATATACGAAGAGACTCTAGCTATGCACTGTGTGCACTGGTCTTGGTAAGTCATTGTGTTATACTGTGGCATTCATGTTTGACGTGAAGATTACCCGAAATGACTCATCCCTCATGGCATTGATGATAGACCAACTTCCAAGCGTGAAAGTGAAAGCTGTGATCTTGTCTTCGTGAGTTTAGAATTCCAGGCCTTCACTCCTCCTCAATCCTCCTCTGTGCCTGGGTTCGAGGCTATATATGGTAGCATGTAATGTGCTATGTGTCTGCAGCGCATCCTTAACCCCTTAAGGTCGCGGGCTAGTCTTCTGCGTATATGCACAAAGCGGCGCACACTAAATAGAATACCAGCCTGAAGCACTAACTAACACCTGGAGGCAGCCTCACAAGCTACTAACAATTTTAAACCCCAGCATAATATCAGAAACATACCTGACAAGTCCAAAACAACCACAGCTCACGAGTACCACACTCGTAGAATGTGGAAATGTATAGTTTAGACAGGAAAGCTGCTTGGAACCAGAGCAGCCGAGTTTGACTGACGGAAGGACACCAATCCAAAAGAGAGAAGCTGGATGTCCAGCAACTGTACTTCACGGAAACATATAGTTTATGTCTAACCGCTGAACATAGTGGCAGTTCAGAGCCAATTGAGTGTAGCCAAAAATGTGTCGTTGAAGTTGATCATTGCTTGTACTCAAGCATCCTGTGGTTCAAATAACTTTCAGCTGAACAACATCAGCTTTAGCCAGAGACTTCGCCCACAAAGCTTACAACAACACAGTGACACGCACTGGCAGCTTCTACACTTTCCACGACATCTAATTGACTTTCGCATAAGGTCAATAGGTTCACGATGATTGACAGTACAGCCGGATAACAATACTGAATAATTGAACTGATACGTGACTATCTATAGCCCGCAACCTAACCAAGATGTGCTGATGTTTACTCCAACGTACACAGCTGACTGAAGCATGCAGAAATCGAAAAATGATGTGTCCTAGCTTCTACACTCCTCCGAATTACAGAAGGTCATCATAATTATGTTAATAAGTATGTAGACACTAACTCTTTGTACACCCAGACAAAGTGGCCAGGCATGTAGTCATTTGACTGCCCTGGTGGCCATTTTCGCCTAGCCTCTTTGACGGTTCTGTATGCTAGCGCTAGGAAACAGCAGACAATGCGATGCCCGATCAACAGGAGACTTTTGACTGACTTGTACAGATTATCGGACGACCTGTATAATCAGACGCGTTAGTGCCGAGTGTGGCCGTGGCTATTTCACGGAACGGAACGGAACACTGGAAAACACGGAACGGCTATGCACGTCCTCGCTGCAGTCTACAAACTGCACACCAATGGACAGAGCTCGACGAGTCCTACATGCTGGTAACCATATTGTTGGAACATGATGGTTAGTATTAGAGTTACGACAAAAGTTAGCCATACGCGAGCTTCCGCCCACGCGATTTCGTAGAACTCTGAGCCAATTCTTTCCAGCAGCAAGGATTCCAGCAAAAAGGGTACCAGCGTGTAGAGCTCGTCGCGCTCTATCCAGTGGTATGCAGTTTGTGGAGTTTAAACTGTGCAGTGAGGACTTCCACAGCTGTTCCGTGTTTTCAAGTGTTCCGTTCCGTTCCGTGAAATAGTCCCGGCCCCGAGTGTGTATATTACAGGAAGTGGGCGGGACCTTCAGTCGATACTACAGACCCATCGCACTTTGAGTTATAAGTTTGGTGATTCTCTGTTGCTTGGTTCTGGAACTACAGCCTGCCAAAGTCCATTTTCGGAGGAAGGTACGATCGGAAAAATTGATGTATTATCGTACGACGCTCCCTGCTTCTTCTCTGAAGGAACTTTCTCTGAGATTTTTTCGGGAAGCCTCATCATCCCTCTGCTGCAGGCTCACTTTTTGTCACCGTGGCTGATTCGAGCACTAGGGAGTATCACCGAATGTCGACCAGGGTCTCCAGGTCTGTGTCGGGGAGTGAAATTTTGGCGTAGACACTCACAGGTACACTCTAGTGCTGCGATTCAGATATCAGTAGAATGTGCTGGTCCTCAGCAACACAACGGTGTTCCAAGTCTGTGGACAGCAATATGCCGCTTCTGTCTTTCCACAGTGGTTGCAAGGCATGATACAAAGACCTCATTGCAAATATGACTTGAGCATATGTAGCCACACAAACACATTCTTGTCGTGTGCTGTATTGCTGTCAGGTGTTTGTCCTTCAGCTGGCTTTCTGACCCAATCAAGGGTGTACAACACCACACCTATTGGTTGAATGGTGATGGCTCTTGCATGTATAAACAACTCCCATGCTGCACTAATGGATGGTCATGCACTGGCTAGTTTTGCAGTAGTTTCCAAATTCCCGAGAGGAGCCACGCATGCGCTAACAGTTGATACCAGGCGCTCTTCTCCGCATACTGAGTTCCTGGGAACAAAGCTATGGACTAAGACAATAATAAAAGCTGCAAGACCCCCAGCTACTTTCACTCCCCAGATTAATATGCCCGCTCATTTCTATTGTGATACGCTCCTCCAGATGATTTCATCCCCTCATGGTGTGCATATGCTGGCCAGCTGAGACTCCAGAGGGAAAGCAGGAACTGCAGTCAAAGGTAAACCACTTTCAGTGACTGAAATTGACTTGTGTGTAATTCTCGGGCCCCTACCCGGCTTCGTAACTAGCTTGTAATTATAGTGATTTCCTCCACATCGTAGGTCAATGTACCCTTTTGTGATCTGCATTCTTCAGGTTGTTACTATCTTACTGTGTATTCTCCCATACAACACACACATGCACACTCATCCTCACACACACACTCACTTGTAGACACCTGGAAAAGCTATTCAGTGGACAAGTGAAAAACTTAGTGCTGCAGTGTCATCGTACAAACAAAACTCTAGTGTAGAGATTAAGTAGTTTGTGCTCTAGCTATGCAGGCTGCAAGACATCAGTGCTAGAATATATCCTCATTCCCAGACATGCATGTCAATTTTTCATCTTCAATTTCATGATTTACAAATCTGATCGAGTTGAAAAGCAAAGAATCGTGGCTGGGTTTGCCTGGTCAAATCAGACAGATGCATGATGTGCATGCCAAGGTCCCAATGAATGTTACAGTATGATAAGCAAGCATTCTTTTCAAAACAATTGAGACTATAATGTAGCTCTACACTTCTCAGTGGTGACGATTCTCAAGCTCAATGCAAACCTTCATTTTCTGGGTTTGAATAGTAATTACCCTAAATCAACAACACTACAACACTTGCTAATGAATCCTTGGTCCATGAGGCTTTCAGCGTCACTTCTAGCTCTTGGTAAATTCAGTGCATTCTACGTACAGACTGAATGTACTGCAGCAAATGTTTCTGTAGGTACTGCGAACAAAGATATCCCTTGTGTCCACCAGCGGCCGAGAACATGGCAGTTCCTAAGCTACCAGGTCTTTGATTGGTGAATTAGGAGTCAACATCATACTAATAATATTATGTTGAATGCGTGCACTCTTGATTATCTTCCATTTTTCTGCAGCCATTGATAGGAGGTGCATGCTCTGCGGATGCAACACATAATATTATAGTATTCTTGGCTAGTTTCCAAAGACCTTCATAGTCAATTCTACCCATCTCAGGCTGTATGCAGAGAGCAGGAGAGAGAAGGCAGCAGACAGACGAGTCACAGGGAGAGAAGGAAGGAGGAAAGATAAAAGAAGGGGACGAGGGAGGAGATAGGAAACTCAAAATGAAAACACTTCCTCATGCATGTGAAGGAATGTACAATGACAAACACAGGGACCCAGACCCACTAACGACAGCTTCACTTCTCTACCCTTTACTGGAGACATTGCTTCAGTGTTCAATCTGTGGCACAAACAGAGGTGAAACATTTGCTAGAGGTAGTATACGCAGATTCACTGCCTTCCCTCAGTGCCTGAGAACTGCTACGATGTGTGTCCTCACACACAGGTCCTCTCCACCCTGAACGTCGCTCAAAGGAGGTAAGGCTAGTGCTGATTGTTTAGGATTCAAAACTTATGTTGCCACAATACATCCACTTTAATGTTCCCAGGAATGTTTCAGGCTCCAGGCTATACATGTTATTATCCCGCTGATCGAGTAATAATCACGTATGCATTATGTAGTTCAAAGACACAATGTCATGCATTATGTTAAATACCAAAAAAACATGAGGTTTTTACCAGCCAGCACCATAATTAGCTAAACATACTTACATACATTCCTGGCTAATATCGTACTGTCTATTCGGCTTTAGCCTCGTTCCCAGGCCCGAGAGATCAGTCAAAATCAGGCCCTTTTCTACTCCCTCTAGAGGGAGTAGAAAAGGGCCTGATTTTGACTGTTTTCACATGCGCTTAATTATCCACAACCGAGGGAGGCTTGCAAGAACAAGTTTACAGCCTGTAGCTTGCAACTGCACCATATGCAGTACGATTTCAGTTCAGCACCACCCTGTGACCCTGGGGCTCTCAGCACAGCATGACACCGGATAGTTAGAACTCACCCTATCCACCATACAGCACAGCAGGTCAAACCTTACCTCACGACCGTGGTGACAAGTAGTCTACCAGCCACACTCTGTCTGGCTGTCTGGGCAGGACAGCTCCCCGCCACACGAGAATTTGCTGGATATAGTCAACATTCAGCCAGCTCTACAAAATATCTCAGTACTGGCGATCCATGCCTGTCAGCTACAGCCCCGCCCACATGGGTAAACAGAGACGGAGGTCAGAGGTCGGTGTTGACTTCGTCTCGTTCCCAGAATTATCGCATGGGGTCCGGGCGTCTGCATAGATATAAGACACTTATATCTATGGCGTCTGTGTGTACCAAAACTGGTCGAGAGAAATGCAGGTCAAAAAGTGGTGGCGACGTCGGCTCGTGGCCTGGTTGGGCTGCTGCTTGGGCAGCAATGAACCTTTGTGAGCGAAGGTAAGTGATCACAGTAGTGATCGTGCCACACATGGCACCTGTTAGTCATTATGTAGTCTCGCGGGGCCAGGTAGAGCTTGCAAGGTAGACAATTCTCTCAATCACGTTGTGGGTCTGGCCCCGCGAGACTATTAGTAATGGTGGAAATATACCTTGCACTTCTGGTGGAATTTTTCAAAAGCACTAGTACTTTAGCTAGGTAGGCACACATGAACATTTTGATTCTACCATTGTGATATCATTCAATCATGCAGTAAGGCCAAAGCTCCAGCCTCAATTTAGCAAGTCATCTCTGCATGAGGTCTGAGCAAGGGGGGGTCACTCCCATAGACACTATAGTCACAGCTGCGACAGCGGGTCAAAGCTTTGACCGCTGTTTTTGGAGTTTTGACCGTTGACCACGCCGATTTTTGTCCGTTGACCTTTGACTGATCAGCTATTTGCCCTTGTAATACTTGCCTGCATGTCGCCATAAATAGGGCGGTGCGCGTTTTTGACTGAGCCGCTTTGACCGTTGACTGCACCCGTTTGGGCGGCTTTGACCGTTGACCATTGACCGACTGCGGTCGCAGCTGTGACTATAGAGTCTATGGGAGTGACCCCCCCTTGTCTGAGTGCTTGCCTCATTCCCAGGCTGCTCGTAGGTGGCTAGGTAATGGCTCATCCCAATTAATGGACACGTTATCACGTACTACCAATGACACTAAAAGTGAGCAATGGTGACCCACGGGTAGCCTAATCTTTCAACTGCCAGTGACACTACCCACTACCAGGAGTGCAGTTGCCACTCATGTTAATTTTTGAATGGCTAGCCTGGTCTATTGAGCTAGACCATTCTCTCTCATGAGCTATTCTACTATGCGGAAATCGGGTAAGGACCAGACGTTTAGGACCGCCCACCATGCATAATGATCACGTGATGAGATAATACACTATGCGCCCATGCGCTAGCTTTAGCCCGGATCCCCAATTCCCATAGGCCCAATCTGTGCTTCTGCACAGTCTCATTCCTAGACTAGCGCTGTTACTCAGGCTCCTTGGTGCCATCAACCTCTGTGGTGGTCTTGGGCTTCCTTAGTGGCGTATTGTATCAAGCATCTCAGGTATGCAGGCATACAAGACAACAGGGGAACAAAATGGTGCAATAATAAAGGGGTGCAAATAACAAGAGGTGTCGACGTCTTGGACGCACAGGCAGACAGATGGATAGCACAGGCAGTAGTGACTCGGGGGAAGTAAAAATACACAGAATAGGGGACTTTAGACCTAGCTAGCCAAGAACTGAGATAGTATCAGGTGTGGTCATGAAGCTCACACATTATTAACCCTCTCACAGGTGTAGCATACACATTAGTATTCTCCTCCCTTTGTGTCAGGCCCACACCATAGGTACACATGTAATTAGCGATTACAATACTTAGCTTTCCGGCACTCTAATATTACCACGCTGCTGTGCATTCTTTCGCCAGGCACTGGACATTTTTGAATGCGTCCGTGATCTTCAATCCCTTGAAGAAACTCGTAGCGTTTGCCACTTCCTTCAACACTTGGCCCATTACAAGCAACAGTGGAAGTTTGCCCTTCCCCTCCTCCATGACAACGTGATTGAGAGAATTGTCTACCTTGCAAGCTCTACAGTGGCAATCTTGAGCAACCGGTCCACCTTGAAGCACATTGTCAAGACGATGCATGCATCAGGCGTCCTCCCACCAGAATATGGCATGTGGGTGATATCCAGTCCGGCCTTTGCTGTGCTGCTGGATAGGTGAGACTAGGCAGAAGTGCTAGTGCTGAGGTAGGATTATCCGACACTCATGCACCTCTGCTCTCCCTCCCTCCCTCCCTCCCTCCCTCCCTCACTCCCTCCCTCCCTCCCTCCCTCCCTCCCTCCCTCCCTCCCTCCCTCCCTCCCTCCGTCCCTCCCTCCCTCCCTCCCTCCCTCCTTCCCCCCTCCCTCCCTCCCTCCCTCCCTCCCTCCCTCCCTCCCTCCCTCCCTCCCTCCCTCCCTCCTTCCCCCCTCCCTCCCTCTCTACCCCCCTCCCTTCTCCCCCCTTCACTCCCTCCATCGGCCCTCACTCCCTCCTTCCCCTCCCTCCCTCCCTCCCCACCCTCCCCCATCCTCTCTGTTAATTCCAACCAGTGTTCATGCATAGTCTCAGAACCGCACGTGGATGAGGAAGGGTCTGGGCACGTGCAGTTGTCCCCACAGAATGCAATTATGCATGAGCAATCAGTGATCAGTGGCAATACCACACGTATGATCACTATCCACCTGCTTTTTTATGTCAAACACTCAGCAGTTTGCCATATCTAGTGGCTGGCAACACAGAAGCCAGGCGAAAAAGTATTTCCATGATGTTGTCTGTAAACGATTCTGATTGGTGAGGTCAGCTTTCCATCCTGGGGACAACTAGAATGTAGGCGCATGCCCAGACCCTTCCTCACTCCCATGTGAACACTCTGGTTCCGAGAATTCATGCTATGACCTGGCTTACTGTAGCGGCTGTGGTTAACGGCTATGGCCTATGTGTGCACACAATGAACAGTGCAATGTTGTCTTTGTGTAGCAAACCCTCTAGGGATAGCTGTGATGCAGCTGGCAGCATATACCGGCCGTGCAGATAAAATTTCTCTTACAGTACAGTGAGTGGGGGAAAATGGACCACGAAATGGAAAACGTTGGTAAGCTGCAGGAATCTCCATAGTATGCTATGACCAATGTGTAGGCAGGGAATAATGTTTATTGTATCTTGCTCTATCTGCCAGTAGCACTGGTACCCCTCCCCAGCAGCCCAGAGACTCCCTCAGCGGCTGCCACACCGCGGCTGGATCCAGCTACCCGCCGCAGTAGTCGGAGTCCCAGTCCCTCCGCCTCCGGGCGACGGGCCCGGAATCGCAGTCCCTCCGGGCGACGGGCCCGAAGTTGCAGTCCCTCTGGGCGACGGGCCCGGAGTCCCCGGCGAGCTCCAGCCCGGAGTACTCCCCGGCCCCACAGCCCCTCCCCCATCCGGGTTTGGACGTCGTGTAAGCTGATCCAAGACTCAGAGCACAAATCCGAGATGAGTGTCTGTCACCTTTCCCTCTTTGAATGTGCAGTGAAAGTGGGCCGCCAGGCAGATCAAGCCAAGGGCGCGGGCGTGGCCGAGGAGGCCAGCGACCTTTGACGGTAAGTCACAACATAATAATTTCTCTTTCTCATGATTTTAACCATGTGTACCTGTAATTCTTTTACCCATGCAGATAACGAAGTGTAGGGTGACTACTATTAACTCACTATTATACTCAGGCAGCAGTGTATTATCAATCTATCTATCTAGCTATCTATCTATACGTATACATTTATCATGACATTTTATGCAAGTGGAAATTGCATGGTCAGACTCTTCATGCACTGAACTTAAAAGAGAAGAGAATCTGGTCTGTAAAGGACTAAACCACTCAACCTGTGCTAGCTAAGTCTGGCTTGAAAGGTTTACATATAAACATTATAGCCAGCATCATGTCACCAGTTTAATTTATAGTTTGGCCTGAATGGATGGTTTACACGACAACAATAATCCTGTATAATAAGCATGCATTAAGCTTATAATATATAAGCTGCATGCGCATATATATATATGCAGCCTACTTGCATTACATCATAATTATCACAACAGCACTACTAGCTATACTAGCAATATCAATAAATATTTTTGCAGAAGCTAGTGACATAACAAGGATACCAGAACAGCAGGAAACAAGGGGGATGATCGCACAACTGATAATAACACACACAGGTTACTCATGACAAGCCAACTCAAGCTGCTTCACTCCAACTGCACTGTGACCCTGACACTGTATACCTTGACTTTGTGTACATGCATTAATCTCTCCTAATGATTACGTATGTCACAAGCTCTTTGCATGTCTTATTCAATCATGAATCCCATGATACCTTTTGCAATTACAGTTTCCATGGCAACCTGGCTCTTATAATATACCAAGGACATGCATGTAGCCCAACTCATGGTGGTTCAACAACACCACACCTGCTGCTGCAAAAAAAAATGAACGTAAACAAGTAATAAAAAAAACATTTCAAAATGTAACAGTGAAGTATACAATCCCCCTACATATCTTTTTTCATTATACACGTATATGGAAAAAGGGGGGTTGTATACTTCACTGTTTTGTGTGATCATCCCTACCTTGTTTCCTTGTTCTGGTATCCCTACATCCTGTTACATTTTGAAATGTTTTTTATTACTTGTGATAATTATAGTATTATAGTATCCCGGCCATGTATCCAGCATGCCTGGTGGGTGTATAGCTGCTGAGGACAATTATTGCGATCCATATGTGTACTTGGGATCAAGTTAACTGCAGGACATGTCATTGTTATGAAGATTAGGTCATAATTATGGCGTCAACCATGCAGGACTTGGTGGTACATGCAGCGCATATGTCCCATAATTTCCCTCTGTAGGGAGACTTGCATGAGCTGCTGTTCATGGAATATTATTTTCAGCTGTACATGTAGTAGCGAATCACAGTGATCAAACTGCAGGCCATTATTAAGATCAGTTAACACCAGGAATTATTGTTCGCATACTGCAATAATGATGTCAACCAAGACCATTCACGATAATTATGTTTGTAAACTCCAATTGATACGCAATAATTTGCTTACATACACAGTGCAGATCAAAAACAATTGGTAAAACAGAAACAAAGAAGAAACAAACAAAACACTTTATTCTGCCAATGTCTAAGCAGAGTTCACTGGGGTCAAATGACTCCTGCTTCGGTCTCTTCTCCGATTTCGTGTCTTCTCTTTTGACTTCAACTTTGTGGAGTTCACTTTCACCAAGGTGCTCACAAAGCTGAGCCCAGTTCTCCCAGGAGCTGGTTGTCCCGTCCTCTCCTCTCCTGGCAGATGGACAAACAGAGTGAGAACTGCTGCTCTGCTGTCCGAACAAGTCTCCACAGCTGTGTGCGAGGGTTTCTGGGGTGACTTGACATACTCCTTCTGGTCAACAACTAGTTTCACTCTGGTAAAAGGTCTGCAGACTCGACACTGGAGCTCGATGTACTGTGCGCCTGTATAAGTCATGTAAGGGTGTCGTCACAGTACATGATTGTACTAGTACAATATGTGTCATTCACATCTTTTCCCATCAACGTTCTCTATACGGGAGACCACCACAGATTGGCTAAGGAGGTAACCAAAACTAGCAACTGAATGCTATAACATGAACCAGCACCCCGGGACCGACGGCTTTACATACCCTCCGAAGGAACTGTATCAGGTGAAAAGCACTGAAAACTCCTTCAAGAGTTAACGCACTCATTTTTAAGGGTAGAGCCAAGTCAACTCCTACATGTAGAAGATAAAGTAATGATGATGCAATGTGATGCAAATTTCTGATATGGGTGGGCGGGAGGGGAGACAGAGATCTTAGTAGATAGATACACAGTGCCATGAAATACTTAACAAAAGTCCATCAAAATTGTGAAGATTCATGATCTACTAATGGCTCCACCCACGTACCTTCCTGACAAAAGGGTTGCCATCGTGGAGTAGAGTGAGCAGCACTCCCACATTTTGGTTAATAATCGCCATGGCTGTCAAACCAGGTCCCCAGCTTTCCATCCCCTTGTAGGATGCAGTGTAAACTGTATCATGTGAAGAAGCCTTCAAAAACACACCTACTCATTACTTAGGCTACAGGCGAGTCAACTACATGTACTAGGAGAGAAGTAAAATCTCGGATAGCATGGTGGGACTCGAACCAGCACAGAACCAACCTGTCCATTTCTACCTTGATTACACAAATAAATAAGAATGCCAAAGCATGAATTAATACACTCCGTAGTGTCACTCATACCTGCGCAATGCATGCTTGACTGACTTGTGATACTGTGTGCAGTTACATGTAACATGCTCTTGGAGTGTGCATAGGAGTTCGACAGGCAATTCCTTGCCGTCTTAAGAAGATGCGGTGGGTCACAGAAAAATACAGCTCACACTCAAGGTAGAAGTTCTTGGTCTTGTATGTCGGTCCAGCATTGGTGAGGCTACAGTACATAAACGGTAAAATTGTCTATTTGGGCTGTTTCCGTCACTCGTCAATGATAAAACAGGAATGCCGTGCAGATGGAGTGCCTCGACAACTTCCCAAACGACTGGGTACAGCTTCACATGGCAACTGGGAAGGAAGACTTGGAAAGATTCTCGACATCTTGGTTAACCTCTCCCAAGTTGCAGAACCCTGTGAGTTCGCCAGTGTCTTTCTTGAAAAGTAAGCCACTTCGTACCTTCTTTTCGTCCATTGACAGGGCAAATTGTTTCTCGAAGTCCTGCAAACCGGATCAATTTCTTTAGCTGCTGAATTACCTCCACTTGCACCCCATCCTTCATGGTTACCCAGTGGGTATATATAGTCCCTCAATGTTCGCTCCAAAGGAAGTGCTATCAGGCCACTTTCTTGCACGGCATGGTATGCAGATGAGGATGCAACTTCAAATTTAGTGCAAAGCGAATTAGAAGTGGGTGCCACCTCATGCCCTTCTTGTTCCTCAGCGAGTTGAAGTGGATTTGTTGCTCCCAAAAGATTCGCTGGATGGAGCCTTCCTTGAAAACCTTCTCCACTCCGCTGAAAATGGAGGAGATATCTGCCTCGTCTTAGATGAACCCCTTCTTTCTCTATCAGGTCATGAAGTTTCTCTGACAGCCTTTTGTTGCGCTTCCTCTCAGTGACCTTTGCCATCTCGAGATTGTGGAGTCGTTCATCCTTCTCAGCACCTGAAAGGAATCGGTAATTCGTGTGGCTCACCCGATTTGAGGATTTACACTCCCAGCTGCGCATAACATGCAACTGTGGCCGATACTTGTTGCAGGAAGGGCACCGTCTCAAGTGGGCTGTATCAGGAAAACACAGCAGTTCACAATCACTTCTTCTGATAGTTCTGCAGTATGCAGTTCCACTGTTAATGACCTCCTCCTGGTTGTCAATGTACGCAGCTACCTGGCCATTAGAACTACACACAGACCCTCCTCTCTTCTCGCAATGCTCTTCAGGATTGCCTGGGCAGACACGAGCTGATTCGACTGCAGTCAGAACAGTGTTTAGAACGTTGGTGTTCAACACCTTTTCGAGAAGTTTCTGGATAATTTGGTTGGTTCTTAGTACCACTCTTCCAGCAACATGAACATACCACGTCATTAAAACAGATTGTATTGAAACAGACCCAGTAACAATGGATTGGACCTCATCAGGCAAAACTGCAGAACAGCCTCACTCTTGGAATCAAAGCAGCTCTTGGGTACCCCCTCAAACTCTGGAACACAGTGGCGGGATCGTGTTAGGGAAATAGGTGCAAGTACCCCAACTCCTTCCTTTGCCTGGCTTTGTTGCGCTAATCTCTTCCTTTCATCGTTCTTGGTTCGCTTGAAAAGGTACGAAAGCCTTTGAGTCTCTTTCTCAACATTCTGGCTGCCTGAGATGATGGAGTGTTTTCATCCATGATCCCTGTGTAATTGGGGGCAATACATGAAACTACCGTATGGCCGGAAAATTTGGTGGGGAATTTAATTCGGCGGTTTGGCGGATTATGAACGCACCGCCAAATTAAATTCCGCCAATATTTTGTCATGACATGTTGTGGGCGGGGTGTCGTAGCGACGCTCGAGCTAGCTCTCGCCGCAAGCACTCATAATACTAATGTACCTCTGTCACTGATCTGCCAGAAATAGCGAGCAAGCAGCTGATCGGCCAGAAATAGCGAGCAACCAGTTGATATCTTCCTGGGTTCATGGCTGACGACGATGGCGCTCCTTCGCATCACTGCTACTGCGTACCACTTCCACGGCAGTTCCTCTCCTACACTCGCATCCCAGAGGTTTTTTGTAGACGTGGTACAGTACTGCAAACTGTGGACTCCATCGCAGCCTACCGACTCCATCTCACGGAGCGCTCCGCTGCCACACAGCCGTGCAGTTAGTATGATGTCATTCTCGCTCCGCAAATTTCCAAATCTGTCAATTTTTTTAATCCGCCAAACGCAATTCACAGCCTTTTAGAGCCAATCCACCAAATTTAATTCCCGCCAAATTTTCCGGCCATACGGCACTTGTCTTGAAAGAAAATGTTTCACTTTTTTCCTTTACATCCCTTTGAGGGCATAGCCCAGTATAAACCCCAATAATCACAAGCTGTACACACCATCTTTTTGCACATCCTACCAAGGCAAGGGGTGGTCACTCCAATATGCGCCGTACTTAGAGCTGCGACCGGGGTCACAATTTGTGACCGTCCAAAAACTGCCTGTGACCGCGTGACTGCACTGCTAAACTGCCGGTGACCCTGTGACTGTCGCAAAAATCCACGTGACTGTGTGACTTTTCGGTAGTATACGGAGTATTACGGTAAGCCACACCTACATCCGCCGTGTACGGGGTCACAATCCCGGTCGCAGCTCTGAGTACTATGCTTATTGGCGTGACCACCCCTTGCAAGGGGTCTCCACAAAATCTTTTCAAGTCATTCCTCCAAATAACATGGAAGGCACTCAATGGGCATAGGACTCTAAGACACCATTAACACAACTTAGCAGACCCTTACACGGGCGGAGACAATCTCCCACAAACCACATACGGTGGCACCCAACACACAGCGTTGTGTCCTAATTAATGCCCATGCACATTTCTTCCGGATGCTTGCTCTCGACATCCAGCCTAAGAGCTTCTTCTGAGAGTACAACATATAACCCTAACTCTAACCCTACCTCAGGTGGTAGCTTGACTGGAGCAGCATTCGTCTGAGTGCATGCAGCTTCAAGATGTAAGCTTAGCAGGATCCGTAAATGTCCGTAAACTGACTTCCACGTACGACGATGAGCCTCGTTTGGCTTCGGGGCAAAGGTCAAGAGAACCGCATGCAGGTCATTAGCTGGCATGGTAGCCATGGCTGATCGTGACCCTCAGACAGGGCAGGAGGAAGAGACGGTCAAACTGCACGTGAAAAAGAAGTCGTTGACGAGAATGAAAACATCCCTCACCCGACCCTGGAACTGTACCGGTGTCGGAGTGAATAATGTCCCCCCGGACTAGGGGCGCTAACGTAGGATCCCTGCTCACTCTCCGCGGAATGAGACATCCCACCGAGTTACTCCGAAGGCTTTCCAGCGCGTGTGTGAAATGAGTGGTGAGTATATAGGGCTATGAATTACATTACTGACTCATCCTATAGTTAGGGCTCTTAATTGATTAATTAACCCTTTAGAGCCCATAGCGCCAAATGTCGTCATAATACTTTCAGCTTCTTCATGTGACTTCCGGCAATATCCTTGGGAGATAGGTTCTGCGACAGCAGAAAGGGTGGGACAAGGGGAGGTGGGTGGGTGCACCCAGAGGGTGCAAACAGCATGGCCGTGTCTGGGCTCCGCGGTAGAAAGGTCTTGGTCGGCACTGGGAGGGCCATTTCCATCGTTTTTGACATAAATGGGGTCAGAAAGTAGCCGTCTGGCTTTGTAGGGCCTCCATTTCCAGCATACATCGCACGTTTTTCAGCTACAGCGGGTTGCCATTTCTCGGGAGGCTTGATTGCAAGTCCGTTAATTGGTGGGTGTGGTTAATTATAAGTCACGTATACGCTTAGTATAGCAGAAATTACCTGTGTGTGCAGTTTCGAGCCTAGCAACGCCAGGGAACAGAAATTAGGGTATATATGTTTAAGTGTTCTATAGACTGAAAATGACCTAGAGAAAGAAATTTGGGCCCTGAAGAGTTGTAATGGAAAAGAATTGAAGGTGAATCAATTTCAAATCTGTAGTGTTAGAACTGAATATTTACCCGAGTTGCATCAAAGCCACACAAGCAGTTTGTGACTTTTGAAGCTTCTCCCTGAAACCAATGGTACTGATGTACCATGTGCAAAAATGCCTGGACCACCCCAACTTTTGACTGTGAAGTTACTTTTAGCAATCATTTAATATTACTGTAATGCAATACATTTTCCCCATGGAAGATTAGATGATTAGTTTGAAGTGACTTTTCAGAATGAAATTTAGCAAACGTTCTTGAAAATCCATAGGTACCATTAGTAGAGTGTGTCAATAGCCGGACCACTAGCCTCGTTCCCAGGCGCTCGGTAATTGGGGAGAAGAGCGCCTAGTATCCACTGTTCGCGCATGCGCGAGCAGTTCCGTTACATTCTCCGTAAAATTCATAGAGATACGTAAGCTGTAATAACACGGACAAATATTCAGTAAAATATACAACTCCAGCATCATGCAAGGACGTGGTTTCGAAGTCTGTGGATGGCGATACGCCGCTTCTACCTTTCCGAAGTGGACGCGAAGCACGATAGAGACCCGGTAAGACCCCACAGAAATTTGCCGTATTTAACCATTATGTACGTACTGTATTGCTACCAGTTGTTCGTCCTCAGCACCGTTCCTGGCTTTCCGATCTTACCGAAGGCGTACGGCACGGCACGGCTTGGTTGAACAGAGCTGCATCTTATAGGTGTAAAACAACTCCCGTGTTTCAGTAAATGTCGTGCAACACAGACTAGTATAACAGTTGTTTCCAAGTTTCCCACGAAAACCA
Organism: Axinella damicornis; assembly: GCA_963931865.1. Taxonomy (NCBI): domain Eukaryota; kingdom Metazoa; phylum Porifera; class Demospongiae; order Axinellida; family Axinellidae; genus Axinella; species Axinella damicornis. The sequence continues at coordinate 6,138,865 of OZ007518.1, read as the reverse complement.
GGGGAGCCGCGCATGCGCGAACAGTGGATTCCAGGCACTCTTCTCCCCAATTGTACCGAGCGCCTGGGAACGAGGCTACCGGACCACTTGTGTTGATACCTGTTGAAGGTATGTTCGTGTATAACCAATCATAAAACAACATAATTAGATTGGTTTGAAGTGACTTACATGTATAACGATGAATTTTAGCAGTTGGCATCATTGAAAATCAATAGGTACCATTATCAGAGTGTGTCAGTAGCTGGACCATCTCCGTTCATACCTGTTGAAGGTATGTACCTATATAATCTCCCATATAAAATTGAAAAAACTTTTAAGCACTGTATATTTCTGGCAAAATATCATATCATAGAAGCATTAGTAACTGCAGTTTGCAAACATGGTCACTTGGTTAGGTTCTAGCACACTTGATTCAAGATTACTTCATCATTACATTGGGTCCCCTACAGTATAGTACTATAATGTTTACTGTTTCAGGCCGTGTGTAGTACGTCACATAAGCAACAAGTATAGCCACTCAAGAACCATGGAAAGGCCCGAGTTTATCGGTGTAGTAGGGGCTGGCAGCATACTCGTAAACACTACCGAGAACATAATTCGGTATAATAGTAAACCTTCATACTAGACGAATGCAGAACATTGTGGGGCGAGCCTGAGCGAGTACATGCAGGTGCTGCATGTGTGAATGTGCATGGAGCAGTTGCATGTGCATGTCATCAGAATGTGAGTCTGACGGAGAGTTAGCGAAGGACACAGATCACACATGAAAGTTATGACCGCACTAATATAAATTATTTTCGTGCACTTGAAGCAGTCTGGCAGGTAGGTCCAGGAGCGGTCTCTGTTAGCCACTCACCGCCCCGCTATAGTCTCCATCCTTGCAAGGCCTTGTTGAGGTAGAGTGGTAGACTTCATAGTTCGCGTCTCAGATCAGTTAGACCGGCGCGACATCAACGCACGAGCATGCAGGAAGTGAACTCAGGTTGGAAATAACACATCACGCAAGAACACGCAAAATACGACCAGGAAGTGATTTACGGCACGACGTACGATACATACATATATATAGAAAATTTACAGCAAACTCGTCTATGTGGGGCTTGCTCAGGCTCGCCCCAATAAATTCGTAGGTTACATGACTGTGTCCAACCTCCTCTGATGTACATCTAATCTAGTGGAAGAAATTCAATTCCTGGAATTTCCACTAATCCAATTAGGCGGTAGCTCATGATCAGGACACTAATTATTTCCTGATACCAGTAAATGTACCAAAACTACACCAGTTCCAAGTGACCGTGGTGAAAACCCGAACGGACCAATCGGATTATTGTAGAGAGTGAGTGCAGGAGAATATTCAGTTCAAGGCTGGCAGTATTGGCCCAACCGCAGGTTACTGGTAGGGCCAATACAGAAGCCAAGAACCAAATATATTCTCCAGTACTTCCCGACCTAAGGAGTGGATAATATATGCTCTCATTTGTCGTCCAGCTCTAGCTTCTTTCACTACCAGATGAGAGCCATGAAATGTATATGAAAATCCATAGGTTTACCCTATGCTATCCATTGGCGTTTTCATGCAATTTTCATGACCTATGAATTCCAGAAACCTATGAATTTTTAACGTTCCCCAGGGATTTCATAGGTACAGTTTGTTGGAAAATACCATGAAATTTGTGTGAAAACAGTGTGAATTAGTATGTGGAATTTCCATGAAAGTTTTCCATGGATTTTCCATGGAATACCCGTAAATTTTCTTGGAACTCATGTCATGATATTTCATAGCATTTTCATGCCTGAATTTCCTAGCAATTTCATGGGATTTTCATTGTCATCCCCCAAAAATTAATGCGAATGAAAATGCTATGAAGTTGCTTTCATGCTGTTTTCATACATGGAATTTGAATGCCATACATACATTGTACATGATCAGACGTATAATAATCGGTAGAACTTGGCATCAATGAAGGCACACATACTCTCTGCACTTTCCAACTTGCTCTATTGAAAATCCATCAACCCAGCCAGTTACCATCGGTGGTACCCTTCTGTACAGTAATCCAGTCGACTACTGCATTTGGGGTTTTGAGCTCGAGTCACAGCAGGGCAGTTATAAGACAGGCATCTTTTGAGGAAGTATAGGTAGGGGGTTGGTCTTCGTTGCATGCAGCTTCAGAGCAGTCAGTTCAGATGAAAAGTTTCATTTTCCAAACTAGCTACATGTATATAGCAGCTTTACCCAACAACCTACTGGGACCTTCGTCCTGTTACCGAAGACCTTGAGTGGCCTAGTGCTCACCTGCACTTCTCAGTTCCTTGATTACGAGTCTGAACTATTTTGCAAGTAGAACTTGTACCACTTATCTAACCTATTTAGAAGCTACATATGAGCTCCTCATCCAGAGGCTACCGTTACAGCCAGGATCTAGCGATTGCATGACTGGCTCTCAGGGTTAAAATAGTTACAGTAATTTTGCCTACCGTTCAGCAGCACCCAGAACTTCAACAGCAATAGTAGTTCGCAACTAACTGACCAGCAAACCCAAGAAAAGTCTGAAAACATGATGGCAGCTACCTGGCCTTATGCTATCAATCTCCAACAGCTGCTTACTTTAGATACTTAAGCGCCTTTTCATTTCCATGGCATTTTCATTGGAAAGCAAGCTCACACATCAAGACTTTCATGGGATTTCTATGCGATTCCCATGTTACTGATTTTCACTGCATTTTCATACATTGGATCATGGGATTTCCATGTTACTGATTTTCACTGCATTTTCATACACTGGAATTCACATGACTTTCATGGGATTTTAAGAGCCTGAACACTCATGTGTTTTTCATAGCTCTGAAGCCATACCATTTTCATAGGTTGTGATATTTGAGATCATTTTTCATGGATAATTCATATGTAATGAAAATCCTATGACGCGATTTTTATGGGTAGCAACACCTTTTCCTAGGAATTTCATATACATTTCATGGCAATATGACCTGGTAGTGAATTTGATCGACAGAATGGCAGTGCCTAGGAGTTGAAACAGTAGTGTCAAGCCTACGTCAGACCTTCTGACGAGTCGGGCAGCAGTTTGTCAGGACAATAATACTCCGAAACACTCTCTTGCTGAGGTCCGCTTTCATTGGCTTGAGCAGAAAACAACAGCTAATAATACATTGCCGTCTTTGGTAACTATGACTCCACCCAATCAGCAGCGCCTATTCCGGTCGTGCGAAGAGCTGAACCAATATGGCAAAATGCTGCATGGATAAAGCGAAATATTTGGTTCAGCAACATGAAATGTATCCATGCAGTCAGATTGCAACGTTCAGGGGTCATCCGTTCAGGTTCAGTTAGTCGTATAATAAAGACTCTTATTCCCGCTTTAGACCACGTTTGTGGGGTTTCTCTTGGTCACGTACTTGTATGAGGCACTTACTAAGCAAGCAAATCAGAATGCCAAAGGATTGGTTAAGCAAATTACAGATACGAAGATTCTGACTGCATGGCCGTGATCGCTGTCGTTCACTGACGCTTACATGCCAAAACTCACCGTGCTGGCAAAGTTGTAAGTGCTGTAATAACTTTGTGTCTTCCCTTTGCAGTGTTTTGGCCGCCATTGCTAGCGATCGACAGAGCGTGGTTGCCACATGGCATGTGCGTTAATTGGAACTAACTGCGATACTGAGCTTTCGCTACGGTGAGTCGCAGCCGGCGTTGCAACGGCTACCAGGAGTGCGGTTGCCCCTCGAATTATTAGCAAATTAAAGTTGGCTGAACATTCAAGGGAATGTAGCAAAGTTGGCTGCACATTCAAGGGAATGTAGCCTCATTCCCAGGCTCCCCCCCCCCCCCCCCCCCCCCCCCCCCCCACGCAGCAAAGAATATTTTTTGTTGCTGTTGAAATCATGGAGATGATACACTACATGAGATGGTAGAATCAAACCTGGAACCATGAAGAGTCTAACAGGTGCCTATCGGTGGGATGGACTGGTAGATACCTATCTTTTCGGGTATTGTACCAGGGCCGTAGGAACATATTTCTAACATTGACAGGAATTGTGGTCCCCTGCTTTTACATGGCCTGAATAGTCTCTGCTCAGCAATCCCTCCCCTCCCTCGTCACTTTTGTACATTCAACACGTCACTTTTCTTCTCTGTCACAGAACAAATGCACTGCCACTAGCGTCCCTGTCTGCATGCATGTTGCTGTGATACATGTAGTTAGGAAACACTACAGTCTACAGGTTCACCTGGTGAAGGCCCCTTAAAAAAGAATTGTTTGGAGAAGTGGCAGACTATGTGTTAAATTGCACGGTCATTCTAATTGAGTATACTCTAGTCCAAGTTATTTGACCCATGTGGGAAGTGGAAATGAGACTGCCTCTTGCATGCTTAGCTGCTTCTGGAGTCGGCTGGAACAGTGGACCTGGGGTGTGAGGGCATTGGTCTGTTGTGGTGTCACTGAATCAGTTGATGCACTTTATGGAGGTTTTAGCCTTTCCTTACTAAATAGTGACGAGTCTGTTTCCGACCAGCTGCAGGTCGGGGTCTTTCTGATGTAGCTTCACTCGCTTCGCTCGCTCAGCTACTTCCCCCTCGTTCGCCTACGTAAGTAATCTGGCGCTGGACAGCTCTCTGTGCATGCACTGAGCTGCTACTCCCAGATTGTAGCTGCTCCTCCCCGATTGCGTTCGCTTCAGCTGCTGCTCCCCGATCGCATCGATCCGCTCCGTTTGTGTCCGCTTCAGCTGCTGCTCCCCGATTGTGTCAACTTCAAGTGCTCCCTGATTGTGTCGACTTCAACTGCTCCCCGATTGCATCCGCTTCAACTGCTGCTCCCTGATTGCAACCGCTTCTACTGCTGCTCCCTCATTACATCCACTTGTATAGTTGTTCCAGCCCATGCCCAATGTTCTTGAACGAATTTTGCGGAGTTCGAGGTTCGGTAAAAATGAAGTACGAAGGTCGCAGGTCACTAGTCTAGTCCCGCCCCACAAACATCCCACTTTTGTCACGCACACACACACACACACACACACACACACACACACACACACACACGCACAGTAAAATCTTAATGTATTGATATAGTTCTATGACCAGTGTAACCTGCAATGATGGTTGACATATGCATGTAGGGTAGTGACTAATGTACCCGGTGATACTTTCCAGTGTGTGTATGAGGCACAACGCTGAGTCCAGGTCAGGATGTACTCCCTGGTTGTTTGTAGCCAATAGTCTCTCCTGGTTCTGTGACTTTGGGTAGAGCTCTGCCATATTGCATGATAATTTCGATTTGTTCTTGGGGGTGGGCATGAACAGCCCTGCGGATCTGACCACCTCAGTTATTCCAGCCCAATCAATACAATCACCAGACCATTCATCCCCCCACCATCCCCACTAAAATCCAGATACCGGCTACCAGATGTAAGCTCACAAATGTTGCCAAAACGTAGGCTAGCCACCTACCACTACTTCCATCTCAACTCGTGAGCCCCAGAATGCTCAGCGGTGGCATCATGGTGTTACCTTCATGGTTGGGGCTTAGTTTGCTGTGTGAGTGGCATGACTCTGGGTATGTGCTCGAGCAGGCACTAGCTGTTTAGTTGGCTACATGTCCAGTGGCTTGCAGATGTAATTTCTTACCCCCTATTAATTGGTACACCCCCAATTTCGTACACTTTTTATTCATTTCATTTTTAGCTGTACGAACAAATTGAGGAATCGTATGAAGTGTCTCAATGGTAGAAGTCCATGCAGGAGGCATGAGACGCTTGGACCTCCAAAAGCTGTCGAAGCGAGCAAAAGGGATGCCGAATGGAATTATTACAGCGCTCACAGTTTCACCACAAGGGTAAGTGCCAGTACAGGACGGCGATCACAATGGTGCAGTCAGAATCTTCACGGGCCTTTCCTGAGAGCTGACAGTTGAAACGTGTGCTTGAGCAAAGGCGGCCAGCCTGAGAAGTACACCTGGACAACGTAAATGGCTGTGCTGCTGTCTTTCTTCGAGAAACGCAAGGGCCCTTCACCTCCTCCGGCTCCACCGTCGCCACCATCAGCCATGATAAAACTCAAACCTACCCGCTGTACGAATTATTTTTACGTGTACGAAATGATTAGAGTTCATTTTTTCTCGGAAGATTACAGTAGGTGACGTGAGCTTTGGGGGTGCTGACTGGGTAGTTGGTGGTTTTGTGGGCCACCTACTGTAGCTTAGATGGGTAAGTGGGGCCGAGGGAGCTGTACAACAGCCAGGGCTTATGCTGTGTGGTAGTTGTGGAAATTCCCTGGATGCTGGGCTGGAGCATTGATACTATGTGGTGGGTATACGTACACAAGTGTACGTACATGTAGACCAGACATTGGGGCTGTGCATTGGGCTTGTTACCTGTGAGTATTGGGCTGTGTGGTGGGAGAGGGGGTCTTCTGGAGCTGTGCACCAGAACTCATGCTACTGTACATACTGGCTGTGGGGTGCTGCATGTGGAGCTTGAGCATTGAGGCTATGTGGTGGGCTCCGAGATTGCCAAGACATTTGGGTTGTGCTGTGCCAGTGCACAATATAATTATTAAAAGCTGGTCTGACATAATGTCAGACCCACACCGGTATTGGTCGGACATGATCTGACACTGACAAATTGCCGGGCGGGAAGCTAGGCTTATGATCTTTCGGTGTGGAGTGGTAATCTGAGGGAATGAATGTAGGTATGCATGTGTGTGAAGCGTTCAATTGTCTGAAATGTTCGTTATTGTGGCCCCACAGCGAAGTCAATACCGTATGTAGCACTACAAAAGTGATTATGGGTTTTGGTTAGGCTGCTTCATGAATAATATTATACTTATGAATAAGAACTATGAATACGTACATGTAATCACGCTGTGTGGCTTCCCACTGCGTATTCAATTGACCGGCCAATTTGTCAGCGCAGAACAGTCAGTGGACGGCCATATCAGCGCTTCGCCCGGAATATGGCCGATGGCCGACTGTTATATTGTGCTCTGTGTGCTAACTCTTGTCACCTCTCAGCGTTGGGGCTGTGTGGTGGGTGGGAAGGCCTTATAGAGAGCTGTTCTGGGCTTGAGCAATGGGACTTGTCACCGCTGAGTGGGGACTGTGAGCATGCATGTCCATCTGAGCAGTGGGGTTGTGACATTTTTAGTCCTGGGCTTGTAGTTGTCTGAAACCTAATTACTAGGCTCTGCCTTCTGCCCGAGTTGCCACAGGCAGTGGTCCCTTGCTTGTAGTATCTCTCACTCCAGCTGTTGAAGTATATGAGTTGCACTCATTGCTTTATTCTTTCTCGGCCCTGATGGTACACAGGGCACTTTCAGAGGGTTCTGCAGACTTGGTGAGAGCTCAGGACTTCTTTCTGAAGGCTGTAACGACGGAATGCAAACTAGCTGATCAGCTTGCAACAGTTTTGAGCCATATGGCAAGGACTATTATTGTAGTGTTAGGTAGGACTGCAGCCTCGTCTAGTTAAAAGCATGCGTATGAGGAGGACCATCTATAACCATCTATATAAACAGTGGATGTAGGTGTGGATGAGGGTTGCATATATTTCTACCAAAAAGTCACACAGTCATGGTAGATTTTACCAGCAGTTCACCAACATGCTCACACGGTCACAAGCATGCAATTTTACAGATTGTGACCTGTTTGAGCTCTAGAGCACATATTGGAGAAGGTGACCACCCCTTGAATTGTGAAATAATTTTGCTTACCATAAAGAAATTAATGACTGCAAAACCCCCACCATGAGACTTTCTGTCCTTTTGTCTACTACAATGTACATGAGCAGAAAGGATAGGGTGGGAGGGTTCACCAGAAGGGAAGTAACAACCTGAGTTTGGGTATGAAAAGTGATTGGTAAGTGTAGCTCCTGTGACCTGTGGTCTAGCATCTGAATCTGTATGATTGCTTATGGTGAGCAGATTATGTACTCCATTGAGGTAGACCACTTCTCTCACTCACCGGAAGCCGAAGTTGGGGTGTACTTGCACCCCACCCCTGACTTAAGTTCCTCCACTACATAGCTCTGGCTCTATATGTACGTACATGTCACAAGGATAATGTACACATGATATAGCCTCAATCCCAGGCCATTTCCATCTAGTATTGCAGTATGCAAAATACAGAGGGGCGAGGCCTGGGAGTTGTGGTTCAGTGTGATGACATCAGGTAGACAGATGGTAGACACATGAGGGGCCTGTTCCTTATCGTAGTAATTTTAATTCCTGTTTTGCGTTGACCTGTGGTGAACAACAAAACAGTATATTGGTGCTGGTTTGTGAACGCTCTGGCCTCCAGCCCTCAAACTGACATTGAAAGAAATAGCTTCATCAACCACCACCTCTGGGTGTCAACCATATGTGTCTGTCTACTAGGGCTGAGCGATTATTTCGATTATGCGATTAATCGGATTAATCGTGATGGTGATTGCAACCATCGCGACTGCGATATTAGTCAGACGCGCAAAAGTGCTTATGGGTTTTCATGAATATACTTAGCAGGACTGTGAATACAATAATCAGGGCTATGAATAGATGAGCACTGCGTTGGCCATGGCTTCTATCCAAGGCTTCTGTGGGTTCAGTCAAGCATGGCTTCTGTCCACCATCGCCTTGTGACTGCATGGTGTATATATGTAGGTCTCCTTCAAACGGAATTTTTTAGCATAATCGTGATTAGCCTCGTTCCCAGGCCCGAGACGGCGAGGAGAAAAGGGCCTGGTTTCCACTGTTTGCGCATGCGCTAACTAGTGGTGGAATTCCACCGGCACCGTGGACGTTCGATTTTGTTTGTACACTTGTGACGTCGAAGTGGATAACGTGATCCGTACAGTTAACTAGCTAGCGAGTACTTAGTAGTGGCGTGCGTTACAACAGCTCTCGATCGTGCTTTCCTATGTCCTCAGGCGGCAAGGCGCTCCCGAATTGAGCTAGAACAGCGACCTGCTATTGAACGATGGGATGTTTTCGTGTGGCTACCGTGGCACCGACCGTGTGGAGTCAGTATGCTACCAGACTCTTCCGTTTGTTTTGAATAAAGAATGTCCGGTAAGTCTGTTGCTGGTGGCAGTGCAATTGTGGTCGTGTCGCCCCTCATCTCGCGGATCGAGGACCAGTGAAGCAATATTGGTAGCGTCACACCCTCGACCATGTGACTACGTAGACGTCATACGTGTTACGGTTACAGATAATTAAGTGCATGCGCAAACAGTGGAAACCAGCCTTTTCTCCTCGCCGTCTCGGGCCTGGGAACGAGGCTAAATCGTGATATATCGATAATCGTGATTATATGGATACAATAATCGTGATGTTGGGAAATCCACAATCGCTCAGCCCTACTGTCTACCCCACATGACCAGATGTCCCAGGCATGCAAGAAAATCAATGACTAGAGGTGGGAACTGCCCGGGAATTGGGGGCTATATCTGGCTAGTCAAAACTACCATCAGAAGTACAGTCGACCGACCTTCAAAAGGCATGTTGAATGCAGGTCGAGCAACAAGATGTACATACTTTTGACCAGCCAGATAGCTTCAGAATTTGGGATGTTCTGGAATGCTCATTAGAGCATGAGCAAATGAGCTGTGATGTCATTGTGTCGGACCTCCTTTGCATTAAAATTTGAGTTCAATAGCTATCATGGTTCTGCACCTTGACCAGATCCCTTTTTTCACACACCTATATATATGGGTCCCATGCAGTTTTCACACATCTGCATTAGCTTATAGAGGGGGTGGTCCACAGCTGAACCCTGTGGAAGGCAATTGATGTATGGCTGCTCAATGAATACCAGAATGTGCACCTGAGGCAATGCACTGCCTCTGTGATCACTCACTAAGGGTAGCACTTCATTCCAGTTTGGTGAAATTTGTGGAATTTACCCCACCTGTCATATTCCAGATCAGGGGTCTTTGTATCCAGGCTATTTTTCTTGACGAAGGCTGACACATTCTCAGTATTGGTGGATAATTTGTCGCCTCACTAAGTAAGGGTTGCACTTCACTCCAGTTTGGTGCATCCACACAATGCACCTGCGTGCATGGTTACTAAGTTAGTCATCTCTAACACTCTAGACCACTATTTGCTGACTTGTTGTGTCATGACCACATGTGTCCTGCAGCTTCTGTCCACACCCATTGGTCATTCTGCTAGCTTGTGTGGGTCAAGTGACCTGCAATACTTGTGTGCATAGCCTACACGCCATGGTAACCGAGCCCGAGAGCCCAATAGATCCCAATCCTTCCAAGTATTAAATAGAGCAAATGTGTATGCAAAGTATGTAGCTACTGAGCAACCTTCTCATGATCATTTTCTACAGGGTATTGGCATGGGATTACTTGCCCTCACAACAACGGCAAGGATATGGAATGACACAGATGAGCAGATCTATGACCGTTCTTACCGCCTGCGCTACGCCAGATACGGATGGGCAAGTTCACCTATGGCAGTGCATTGGCAGGTGGACTGGTGGGGATGGCTGCTACGCCCAGCTGGAGTGTGACCGGAGGGATCCAAGGAGCAAGTGTAGGAATAGGGCTGGCTGTGTTTGCTCATGCAATGACCAGTCACAAAGAGAAGAAGGATTGCTGTCTGATGTCACTGTTACCTCTGACTTTTGAAGATTATTAATTTTGCGTGCGCTGCGCGCGCATTGATTTGTTTATGTCCGCACACACGTGCGTGTTGTGAATAAAATAAATCAGCTGCCTGAGGTGGTATATACTTCGTTGAGCCCTGAGTTCCAGAGTGGTTGTTGCGGTGCGAAAATAAAATGGAGGAGGAAGCACTGGTTTGCAGCTTATTTACGTCTTTTTCGTCTGTGTTTCGTGAAGCAGGAACTCTTGTAGACGTGGCCTACGTCCTGCAAATGATGAGAAGTGCCATAGTCAACCGGGGGCTGAGGAAGAGTACGTGTATTCGTTTGGTGGATGCCATCCAAATTCTCAGCAAGTTTGGCGCTGGGTTTTTAACCATAGAAGAGCTGGAGAACGGCCTATCGGTTGGAAAGAAAGCTGCGATGCAGCCAATGGTGCGTGAATATTGAACCTTTGGTGAACTGTTGTGTGTAATTATTTGCTAGCGCTGGAGTTCGTACGTGTGATACAGCATTGCATTTTGGTAATTGCATGAGCAGTCGCCTCGTGAAGTCGTACTACCTTTCCGTGCTACACAAGTAAAACTTGATAGTAGAATAGTAGCCATCACCATGGCAACAATTATTTTGGGGGGCAATTTTGTTCACCTGAAACCTACATTAATTTTGGTGGTGAAGCTCTATGCTGTGAACGCTAGGAGCACCTCGATTGTGTTGTGGCTGATTTGCCTGTACTGTCAGTGATAATTATGTAGTCTCTCAACCACTGCTGAGATGAGTTTACCGTACATGGAATCAGCAAGGATGAGTGATAGTGCTATAGCGTCAGGGAGTTGCCTTGTGCCCTGGCTATCACAAGTATCACAAGAATTAACAATCACTGACGTATAGTCCTGCATGAACCCCCCATGCACTCTGCAGTTTCAATACAGCTGGGTATGGGTGGAGACTCCATGTGAGTCACTTGTAATCTGTCTATCTCTAGTGGGTCGGTGTTAATTGGGCCCACCCTCCCATGGTTTGTAGAATAGTGTTCTTCTTAGCCATGCTACAGTGAAATTTGAAATTCCATGTTGTATGTGTGTCTTGGTTCACTTAAGCTTACATACACAGCGTAGAACGCTCATTTATATTCGAATGCATGCAAATTCACTGTAGCTCGCTTCTTTATAGCTAGCCCCCTGCACTATGGTATTTGAATAGGACATGCGAATCACCCATGCATGTTAGAGTTGGGCAGTATACCGGTAATTAGCTCATTGACGATGTGTTCCGAATATCGTTTAGTTATCGACAGCTAGTATCGTTTCCGCTTGCTTACCGCCACAAATGCATAAATGTACTGAAACTCACCTTGGTGGTGGATCCAGAGATATGAGTGCTTTTGTCTCGCTGTCGGCCGCCATTGCTCAAGTGCTCTCATCGACTTCGTTACCAGTACAGCTCTCACCAAGGGTCCACAAAGATTCTGGCCGCACAGTCTTGATCGCTGATGTTCACTGACGCTTACGTGCTGAAACTCACTGTGCTGTCGAGGTGAGCGCTGTAATAATTCCTTATCTTCCCTTTGGCCGCCAGTTGCATTGATCGATTGATACCACACGACTGTGTACATGTACTGGACTAGCATGGTCCTCACGTGACATGTGCGTTAATTGGATTTGGCTTGCCCGGTTGCCACTCGTCACATTATGTTGCAATATGATTAATTTCAAGTCCTACAATATATCGTCTGTAAAATTTCGATATCGCCCAACATTACTGCATGTGATAGGAAATTAGAGTTATGATCATGTTGAGTGTTCACTTATCCTTGCTACTAGTTCTTCATATGATAATGTGTAGTTGGCACTTTCGGTACTTGCTGCTTCCCTCTAGCCTCGTTCCCAGGCTCCCCCCTGTGCGCGCGGTGAAGAAAATTACGGAGGGGGAGAGCCTGGTACGCTTTCGCACGTGATTCCACAGCACTGACGCGTGTCGAGGTCACGAAGCATCAGCAGTGTAAGTGTTCACGTCACTCACGTGCGGCAGCTGCTGTATAATATTGTATGTAGTTTTGAAACATGGAACCGAGAGTTACAAGTCTTAGCCTGTAGAAGCGTAAACAAACACCACGCTGTGCAGTAAATGGCGCTCATCAATCCTCGGGGACAGATTCTCGTCACTGGACAGTCTGGAACGAGTAAGTTGCACTTTGTAGCTTATACTGAACTCTACCGCTATCCACGGGTGTCTGTATTGCCAGGTAACGTTCTCCGCAGTCGTCGCCATCGGTAAATCTTCCCTATGTCGTTCTATCGCTGCCACAGAAGTCGGCATGCTCCAGTTGTGACGTTACAGATAGGTTAATTATAGCTGTGACGTCAACGTGCCGCGTATCACGTGCGAAAGCGTACCAGGCTCTCTGCCCCGGTATATTTCGTCGGCGCGCGCAGGGGGAGGAGCCTGGGAACGAGGCTAGCTTCCCTCCACCACATCCACTAAATTTTACCAGGAGTGTTTTTTTTTGTCATAGACATCTGGGGTTATTGTATTTTTTGATGACTGTTTAGTTGACCATCTGTTAATTAACAAAATCAACACGGGTTTATTAGCCCTATTTACACTCCAGCCCATTTTAGCACCTGACTTTGTTGCCCCCCTTCTACTCTGCAACACTTCTAGGTGTCTACAGTTTCTGATGTGCTACAGCTGGCTGCCAGTTTGAGTAACCTCAGCAAGAAGAAAGGAAAGCAGGTGAGACTTGAAGTGCTGGTCCCCTCCTTACACATTTCCATTAGCTCAATAACCACATGCATCCCCCTTGAGCTCTGGTGTGTTTGTGGGTGTCCAGTGAGCGGCACACTTTGAACGACCATTCTTGTGGATTTGGAGGGCATTTTAATCCATTGCGCTTGCAAGTAGATCTGGGCCTGAAAATATAACTATCATAGAGTCGGTAGACTTATTGTGATGAATGAGCATGACTGTAACATTTCAATGCATGATGCAGTTGGGTTTGTTGTTGTCATTTGACAACGTTCTGAAATCTGGTTGGTACTGCCAATTCTGGCAGCAGAAGTACACTGTAACAGTTGGAACACACACAAGTTCCCAGGTCATTTTTCCTGTGGCCTGGGAATGAGGCTAGATTGATCATAGCTATTTGCCATCAGTGTATTTATAGAAGAGGTGGGTCCATGCGTGGTCTCCAATCATGTTGTAGCCATCGAAGAGGTATGTAGACTGTTCATGATACTTTCTCTGATTCATTTTGAGTGACTTATTTCCGGAAGAGTATGGGTACGTAGTTATCCGCAAGACATTGAAGTAAGCGGTCGATCGGGTGCACAGATGTACACACCTCATCCACAATGGATACTCACTCGTGTGTGTCCAATCAGATACATATATGCTCATGCTCTGTACATGTGTTTTTCACCAATGTAGGCATCTTCCATTCCTGCCTCGTCCTCCATACCTCTTTCCTCCCTACATCTCTCTGACTCCCACTCCAGTGAGTTGTAAGGAAAAAATAAATGTACACTCATATAATATATTCAAACGTATCAGGCAACTTGTGTAACATGTGTATGACAGGGACTGAGATTACAGCAGTGTCTGCTTTGTGTCTCTCCAGCTGTGGAGAGCAAGCTGCCGGAGAGGTGCACAACCCCAAGCTGTGACGAGGCAGACACCAGCAGCTCCCGTGGTGGCACAGATGAAGGCCCGACTACCCCACCTCTCTCCCCTGACAGCGCAACGACGACCTCTCTCTCCGACTGCAGCCCCTCCAGCCGAGAGTCTTTCAGCTCCGGCTTTAGCAGTCCAACCAAGGGATACAATCTGGTGTGTGGTGTGTGAGGGTGTAGGTGGGTGGGTGCATGTATTCTCTTGGTGAAGCTGCCTGAACACCAATAGTGTAGATGACACTTTCTCTGGTAGTTTAGGGAGGTGCTTTGGATGTACCAACTTCCATATTGGAAGTACCCACTTATGGTATCACATAGCGTACTGCTGCACAGGGAATGGCTACCCAGGTGACCATTTACACAGCATAGATAGTATAGTTCTGGGCTACTAGCTACTCTCCAAGAAGCGAGCCACTTAGTGGCGCTCTAGGGATGTCTTTCTCGCTAAACTGAACAGAGGAATTAACTGCTGCCCTGTTATGAGTTCTGAAGAGTGCAGGTCATGAGTCCATTGTAGCCTCGTTCCCAGACCTTCTCACCCCAGCGTTTGTCGCTTGCAGTACTAACGCGGGGGAACGCCTGGTAAAACTCGTCACATGCAGTGACGTAGGTGGAGGTTGGGTGGATGTGTGGAGGAGTGGCACATCCTGATTAAACCGCAAAGCTGTGCATTCAACAGTGACTGAGGGGTCGACATCGGGCGCTCTTGGCGATGTTTCTCAGGTTCACAGTGCTGCCCCACAGCTGTGCAAAAGGTCTGAAGCCAGGAAATACAGCCACGTTTTGGAGTTCAAGCGTCCGACTGTTGGATACCCGCAGTGAAGTTTGCTTCAGATTTTCTACACAACAGTAAGTCTGAGGCTGTATAACAGTAGCTAGACTCCAACACTTGTATACTGTGCTACCAGAACTGGCTACAAAGCTTTAAGATGGCCTTGCGGGAATGTGCCACTCCTCCACACGTCCATCTGACATCCATTTACGTCACTGCACGTGACCGGTTTTACCAGACCTTCCCCCGCGTTAGTACTGCAAGCGACAAACGCTGGGGTGAGAAGGCCTGGGAACTAGACTAGTGATACTCGCTTCGCATGGTTCATGTACCCCTCACTTCTCTGATTCACACGTTGTGGCAAACATTTCTGGTCAGCCAATTTCTCAAATCATTTTCCGATACATGCTATATAGCACGTGGGCGCAGTGCTTACAAATGCTCATCTTGTCAGCCCATTCACAATCAGTCCAATCGCCACCGTACCGGAAATCCATTCACGCCTGTACAAATTTATTTACAACGGCACGTATGCGTAACGCGGAACATTTCCGGACGTATACGGTATAACTAAATCTGAAGTAATGAAGTGATCACACAAGAAAGGTTATATCTTCGGATGCGGTGTAGTGATTATAATACTTTTTGGTATGCAAACTCAGCTACAGCAGCTCTACACACCAATGCATGTACAAAGTTTTTAGCTTACTCAGAACGAGAGATATGACGTGACAACTGGAATTGAGTGAAAATGAGCACCATCTTCACAAAAATTGGTGCCGTTTGCAGTAACCAACTCCTGGACAGCTATTGCAGGTATTTTGTTGAAGAAGTATGAATGCTATAGTTAGGGTTTACATCAGTTTCCGTGTTCCAGCAATGCAAATGGTATAAACAGTCCACATAATTTAATGCATGCAGGAATGAGTAAATGTATAGTCACCGGCATTAACATAATTATGACAGAGAACTCTACATAGAGGCTCTGAAGTCTGTTCCTGAGTCAGCAGATGGTACAGAGCACTTCACACTTCGAGATGAAAGTATAAAGTGATAGCAAAAAGAGTCACCGGCAGATACTATTCTGGTTCAGCTAACAGCGTCCAAAGTTCAACCTGGCCAGTGTAGCTCCTGCTCACTGCTCTGCACGAAGAGTAATCCAAGGTATACTCATCCTATAGCAGTGGAAGAATAACAGAGGGAAGGGTACACACTGACCAACACTGAATGCATTAGCAAAACAGCTTGGGAGAAATGTTATCGAACCCACAATAGGATACCAAAGCCAATCAAGGCTAGCACCAAATGCAATATTAAGAGTTGCGCGACCATCCAGTGTACAGTAAAACTGTAGCACACAGGCTCTAGGAGATGCTCAATAAGAGGGTTATAGCAGAGCCAGGGATACTATAGGGCATATCATTCCCAATTGGGTTGTGTATACTGATCATTACAGAACGTTAACGCTGTGTTTTGACACCATAGAGAGGGTTTGTTGTCACATGAATCCACAGTATATATGGATGGAAGGCTGATTGTCAGTGGTATGGGAGGTACCAGTGAACATACATGTAGAAAGCATAGCCTGATAGGCACAATTGGTTCTAAGTGGCTACATGTGGCTAAATGGTTGCAGGTGCAAGACAGGCATGTGCAGCCATTAGTTGTGGCTATAAACAGACATTGAGCACCAGGATGCCACAGCATTATTCATACCGTTCCATGTGAGAGTGACAGATGGTTATAAACGGACACTGAGCACCTGGATGCTACAGCATTATCTGTACCGTTGGGGCTCACCTTCCATGTGAGAGTGACAGATCTCGAAGTAGACAATATAATACAGCAGGAGCACCGGACCAGCAGAAGACGCTGATATTAAGACTGGATTAGAGATGGTGAAGAGCTAGAGGAGGTCATAGAGCATGAATCTGGTGATAATAGTGACTATGAATTACACATAGCAGCTTTATGTTATTATGTGTATCCACATGTGCATGCTGTATTGAGAGATGATCTGGATCGGGGTTATAAAAGCTGGTGCCATTTCTAGTAACCTTCATCCACAAACTTAAACCTTACTCTGCTAGTTCAGTATACTCATAGCTAACTGCTATTAGCCCTAACAGCTGTGTTCTAGCCCCCAGGAAGAAGATGTACCCTTGAACACCACTTTTGACCTTACAAAAAAGGTCAACATGAGCACACTAAATCGCTAATTCCCTTTATGCTTGCCGTCTTTGACCAAGATTAGGTAGCTATTACTACAACCATACTCCTACTTACCTCGAAACAGCGTAGCCCGACCCTTCGCCATCTTCGAGGAGAGAAATAACATGGCTTGAACTGCACGATGTAGAAAACGCCATTTTCGGACAGGAAGTGGCCGTGCGCTGTAATTAAATTCCCGGAAGTTTGTACGTTGGCGATTGGACTGCAATACATTTTCTATGGAACAGTACGGTATATATGTAATACCATATACCATACTTGGGTGTGTCCAACTGATGATAACGCAATCATGCAAGTTGCCTATTGAATTAGCTGATGTATACCTACAGGCTGCAGCTGTGGGCTTTAGTAGTATGTTTTACAGTATTTAATGGTTTACAGTCCGACTGTTACAGCACTGCTACTTCTATGAACTCAAACGGAAGGCAAAATTCTCTGTACATCATGCCCTCAAAAATGTTTGAGACATCTGCTGCAGGTTAGCAGAACCTTATACCACGTTACCATACTGGGCCATGCTGCAGCTGCTAAACAAAGAGAGCTCGGCAACATCAGCATATACTGCGCACTTCTTACGATTGCAGTCTTACCAAGGAAGAGTACAGTTCTGATCTTAATGCCATGCTGGTGTATTACTTGCAGGAGGATTCAATACAAACTTTGGAAATAGATGTTCCTCCCCACAAAGTGGACAAGCTTTTGAAAGGCAACATTAGTCGGATTGAGGTACGTTTGATGATATATGATTGGGCGAGCTTGAATGAAACACCACGATATATCCACACTCTCCTCATTACTACCTGTACCCCCTCCTTGGAGTATTGTGGGGGGTTCTTACGTATTCCAATGATGGAAGGAGGGGTGACCCCCTTATCCTGGTATTCTCCCAAGTATATACTAGTATGTCTCCCCATTTCGGGACCATCCTGATCCTGGCAGGTTACCTCCCCTGATTACTTAGCTTCGCATGTGTGCATGGTATAATTGTAGTCGTCATTCATTCTGTGTTTAGACTAGTGATCTCTTCTCAGGCCATCTCAGGTGCTAGGATGGTCCTGTACAGGGAGACAGGGGAGAAAGTCTTGATGATCACTGGGAACCAGAGGCAATGCACTGTAAGCAAGACGCATGACCATGTGCTGTGTAGTTGTAGTTTATGTGACCCCAAGTGTGGATGTAGTGGGAATAGCACTCATTGTTGAGTATGTGATGCTGTTTGAAACTTTAGAGCTCTGTTCTCTTGCCGTGATGTGTGTTGTGTGTGTGTTCTGCCATTCTCAGGAGGCTCGGATGATGGTGCTTGGGAAAATCAATGAGCCTGACCTCCTGAGAGTAAGTATAGCGTCACTCTATCATCTAGTTGGTGCTAGTCTCAAAGCTCAAACTGTATACTGTGTGGCCTATTTCTGTATATTTGACGACTTCTCCTCTTTAAGCTCATTTGTTGGTGTACAATGTAGTGCATCCATTTTGTGTGGTCAATGGATGCTTTATCGATGAAACTGAGGGGTCTATGGGATAGAGAGCCCCACTGAAACTATACAATCAATATAGGTTTCCAAGGGTATCTAAATCCCGTAGGCCGCAAGGGTTTCATCGTTTAAGGTATTTATACTATACAGCTGGCAGCCAATCAAACCGCTGTCTGTATTAGCAACCGAAACTGTTCAGTCCGAAAGACTTAGCAGAGAGATGGGCGAGTTTCATAGCAGCTGCTCTCGCCATCCGCTAACCGACAACTCTGCTTACTCGACTCGTGCCTCATGTTTGGGACTGTGACTCCGAAGCAGAACCAGATGCACCAAGTACGCCCCGCCCCATGACACTTTCGGAGGAATTTTTTGTGAGACGTAGACGACCAAGTCCGAAGTCCAGCTCTATGCTATCTGTACTCGTCTGGCTACAGCGCTCACGCGTACGTGCAAGACCCGATAATTAAAGGCGCATCGAGCCAGAGGGCATGCAACTTCCTATAGCGCACGTATAGACTGCACAGTGCTGAGTGTTACTAAAAATATCAGTTCCGATTAAGCACATGAAATTGTGTGCACAGTATGGTTACAGACGTTCGACGGAAATGCCATCCAATTGCAAGCAAAGAAAGACAATGAATCTCTAGCCCAAGTACTACTTCTAGTCCAGGTGCCTCTCCCACCAGTCAGATTCGGAGAAAGTATCGCTGGATGCAAGACCAACATTCGCCGCTCTCGACAACAGCTCGACGTTTGCTGTTGCGTAAGTTGGAGGGAGGGAATGCTAGCATCGAAAGGGCTCATGCGGTGCTGCTGTGGAGCTAGGTCCTCGTCAAAGACGAATGCTGCAGACCGAATGCCAGCCATCTAGAAGAGCGGTAAGTGACCGCATAAATATAAGGGGCGCGCGTCTATGAATCACGTGCTTATGCAGTCAAATTTGAATTCTGTATTAAATTTTAGTAACACACAGCATTTTGCCGTCTACAAACATTGCATGCCCTCTCACCGCCTCTGGCGGCTTGATGCACTCTTGACTGTACAATGTATCAATAGAGGTATCTATGATGATAAATGTATGACACTGCAAAGTACATGAAATTTGCAGGTGTATAATTGAAATTACAGGTGTATAAGTGAAATCACAGGGATAATATAAACCCCTTCGATTGGCCAATCATATCACAGTATTACATTGAAGTATAGTTGTTGTCCCCGCTCAACCGCTCTGCGGCTGGCGAGGTCTACCGTTAGTATGATGCATATTACGAGAATGTCTTGCTGCTAAGAACCGTTCGCCACAATGATCTAACTCAGCATGGATCTTCGCGTTAGGCAAGGGATGCAGAACCTAGCTAACGCAGTCGTTCTCCTCGAGGAGACGCTTTCCATCTTTTCAGTCAACTGAACTTCGCACCTTACTGCACTGGCCCACGAAACTACACCTGTTTATATGGAATGCGTAATTGCAAGCAATCTTTGAAGTCAAAGACACTGCGCATGTGTATTCCTAGTATAAACATCAATAGACTTCCTAGGACCTTTGGTTGTACATGTTTGTATTTTCATTAACCCTACATGTGTATACCCACGAGGTGCGTACACAGAAATCAGTTGCGTAGATACGATAAAATAAAATGGTGATCTTGTGTTGTGTTGATTCACTGCATATAGTGTATTAGTACAGCTAGCATCCTAAGAGCAAGTGTTGTATAAAACTAGCTAGACAAGTACCCACATTTCCCCCATTGTCTTTCTCTCGGTCCTCGCTGTCACTACTTTCTGATTGAAGCAGCTTTGTTTTTAGCAAAATAATCTACCCCTGCCTGAACCTGGCATCACTAAGTACAGTCCTTTGCAATTGCCTTGGATCAGTCGATACTCAAGCGTAAACACCTGTAGATACGCTGTTCATGCTCAAAGGGTTTTAACAAAAAAGATGTGATGTGTTTTGGCACGACCTGGTATCAGCTCAGAGTCATGCAGACAGCTGGTAAAATCCTTCATGACTATAAACCCTGTTAGCTATGTGAGACTCAGCTTCAAGGTCAATATATCCTTGAGGGGTTCTGTACATGATATCAAGAGCAATAAGAGTGTGCAACTGCGATAATGGTATCAATTACCACCATCTCAGCAGTATGATGTAGAACAATCAATGGTGAAGTAGTACACAGCTGCATGCTCCTAAGTGTGAAACTGTGATTACCACAGAGTTTACACAGCCTATATACATGTTAACCACACCACACTGTTTGCCAATACTGCTGAGATGGTGGTAGTGGATACCATATGGCAGTTGCACACTCTTATTGGGGCGAGCCTGAGCAAGCCCCACACTACTGCAATCCCCACACTACTGCGAGCCCCACACTACTGCGAGCCCCACACTACTGTGAGCCCCACACTACTGCGAGCCCCACACTACTGCGAGCCCCACACTACTGTGAGCCCCACACTACTGCGAGCCCCACACTACTGCGAGCCCCACACTACTGCGAGCCCCACACTACTGCGAGCCCCACACTAGCGACGCACCTCCTCGATGCAAGGAATCGTGAACCATCTAGCTACGACGATGGCAACAACAAAGACCACTCTTGGACATTGGCTAGAGCACCACGAACATTCTGCCTCCTCGGTGGCGACACCTGGACAAAGACGGTGACTGCTCGTGGGCCTACCGAGCACCACGAACATTCTGCCTCCTTTGTGGCGACACTCAGACAAAGACGGTGACTGCTTGTGGGCCTACCACCATGGCCAGTGATGTTGCTTCTCATGGATAATACACACTATCGTTAGTGTGTATTATCCTAGCCTCGTTCCCAAGCTCCTCCCCAGCTTTTTGTTGCATACAGTATGCGACAAAAGCTGAGGAGGAGCCTGGGAACGAGGCTATATTATCCATGTTGCTGCTAGACTGCTTCAGCTATAAACGCTAACCTGACTCACAGTTGCTGTGATGTGTACGACTGTATGTTCAGTGCCATAATTTCTGTGGCCTATGCTCATTGCCCAGTCACATTCTGATGACAGTCATGTGAATGCAACTGCTCCTTGCATGTCCCGGTGCATGCACTTCGCTCAGGCTCACCCTCCAATGTCCTGCATTCCACTAGTTGTTATGAACTCTGATCTGTGTGAGCACAAAGGGTGGGTCAGGGGGAGGTGGAAGGTTGATCTAAGCAGCATGGCTGTGTCTGGACTTGGATGTTCAGTGGAGCCAAGTGGGCCGTTTTAAGCATAAATCTAGACAAGTGCATCATGCATTCAAACATCGCAGTCACGCCCATTCATCACAATAGTTGATCGCTCGATCGCGCTAGTGTACGTACATGTAGGTGCTCTGCACGACGACTTTTGTTCGTTCGTCTTCTGCTTGCCTTCGTCACAGAACCTGCGCAAACAGTTGTTTCCACGAGCGGGGAAGGAGCCGGTGAAATATCACATGAACTTCACTGCTTGTGACATTATCTCCGTATACAGTTTGAACTTGCGGAAGTTGCCAGGCCGTTTCTCCCTCCCAAAACGGCCGGGGAACGAGGCTAGTCCAGTCCAGTCCACTGATTGTACCCCCCCCCCCCCCCCCCCCCCCAGCCTCTGTGATGACATTGTTATCACATGTTCAATCCTCTCCCCATCATTTCGAGGCTGAACGGTGGAAATAAGGATGAACTGTGGTCATGACTGGTCCTCACGTGGATTATAGGTCTGTACTGTTCTGCAACTTCCTGCAGGGTGCTCTCTTCCGTGTTCCTTATGGCTTCTTCGACCAGCCTAAGCTCTACATGGAACAAATGTTCAAGGAAATTGGTGATGTCAATGACTGTGAACTGCGTGCATTGAGAGGTTGGTGCTCCTGACTGCTATATACAGAGGGGTCAATAAAACACTTTACATCCTGTTTGTGTACCATGATCATTCTACGGTGTGGACATCTCATATGAGCATGTTCCATACCATGATTGCTGATTCATCACTCCACCCAGCCGGTCAAGTGGGCACACGGCAAAAGTCTTAGCAAACATTGCACTTCGTCTCCACTGACCAATCAGATCTCGCTGAAGGGATTTGTTCCAATTTTATTCATGATTCTCATATGGTTGTAAACCGAGCCGTGCGCATGTGAT
This sequence comes from Axinella damicornis, assembly GCA_963931865.1. Classification (NCBI taxonomy): domain Eukaryota; kingdom Metazoa; phylum Porifera; class Demospongiae; order Axinellida; family Axinellidae; genus Axinella; species Axinella damicornis. The sequence goes on along the minus strand of OZ007518.1, from coordinate 6,115,978 downwards.
CAGCCTGGTGAACAGCGAGCTGGAGGCATCAAAAGTTTAGCTCCAGTCTAGCCACTTAGATGCTCTTCGCTGCTCGAGAATTGGGCGAGGTCACAAGATACATGTAGCTACTCAAGAACCGTAGTCTCTCGAAAATACGCCCACCCCCCTTTTTCGCGAGAAGTTGTTGCAAAGGGTCATTTATTACTCGAAAGTACGCCCACCCTATTAGCTCGAACAGGAAAGCACTTGAATAGCTCCGGAAGAAGTACTGTCAAAGAGGTTGGACTAAGAATTGAAGGCTGGCAATCGAGGTACTAATTACAATGAATGTTGTATCACATTGCATAATCAGCTGTGCATGAGTGCATGACATGAGACCGGCACGCGCTAGCTGTGCATATTGCATGTTTGTGTCTTCGTGTGTGCAATCGCCTAGCGTAGCACTAGCAGACTACGGATTTCTCAGAAGCAGCAAGTCCCGAAGATGGTCTGCGCGCTCCACGTCATTCAAGCACTCTTGCCTGGAACGAGGCTACTCCTGCTGTGTCTAACTACTCACACGAAGAGATTGTTTCCTGCTCACTAAGAAACTCCGGAAGTAGTAGCTGTAGTAAAGCCTTGATAGAATGACTGTTGCAGTATGGCTCTCGTATATTTGCATGTTATTTGCATGTACTTGGGTGGGCCTACTTCCGCGTGAGGGCCTGGGTACAATCAAGTAGGGTGGGCCTACTTTTGAGTCAAGGGTGGGCCTATTTTCGGGAGAGGGGTCCTCGAAATACGCCCATCCCCCTCTTTGAGCAGATTCTAAATTCATCGCCCATGGGCGTATTTTCGAGAGCTACGGTAAGATACTTTGGACTAGTTTCCAAGTGTAACTAATGCAATACCTTTGCTTCTTCATTATTACGTCACTATTACGAGGGGCAACCGCACTCCTGGTAGCCGTTGCAATGCCGGCTGCGACTCGCCGTAGCTAGCGCAAGTATCGCAGTTAGTTCCAATTAACGCACATGCCATGTGGCAACCACGCTCAGTCGATCGCTAGCAATGGCGGCCATGGAAAGACACGAAGTTATTACAACACTTACAACTTTGCCAGCACGGTCAGTTTTGGCAGGTAAGCGTCAGTAAACGACTACGATTACGGCTGTATGGTCAGAATCTTTGTGGGGCCTTCGTAAGACTGTACTGACAACCAACATTGAAAAGAGCGATCGCCAATGGCAGCCGACGGCACAACAGAAGCGCTTGTATCTCCACCACCAAGGTGAGTTTCAGCACAATTATTATACGTTTGTCTAACTGCATGATAGCGATCAGGACTGTGTAGTCAGAATCTCTGAAGACCTTGTAGACCTTTCCTGCGAGCTGTGAGGTTTGATTATTTACATTAATTATTTATTTACGCGCCACAATTTTTCCCCTACCAGGAGTGTTATTTTGTCACATGCAAATTTAAGGTGTTAAGACCTTAGGGGTACCCTGGGTTATAGCTTATAATTACTTGGAGATAAACATCGGTGGGTGTATAGCCACTTACTTGGAAAGGTGATAATTGCTGAATCAGCGATCATAGTACAGCATAGTACCTCCATGCTAGTCGTCTGTCTGTGTTCACAGCTTTTACAGAATTGGTGATAGCCTGTCTGCAATGTGCCAAACCCTAAGTGAAAGCTCTCAGATCTGTGACAAGGTTTTCCTGATTTCTTTATTGGAAGGCTTTACCTAGATGTCAGCGTGTTTAGCCCCTTACTGATATTGCTGAGTAAGCTATCGTACTTCAGAACAATTGCATAGTACAGAACAGAGACGCTCATAATAGAGTGATCATTGCATGCATGCAAAACAAACACTTTGACTGTAAGCTTGCCTCTGACTTCCTCTGCAGATGTGAACACTGGCCTTGGTTTTGTATTCATTCGTGGGTCACTGTCATCTGATGTGGAGGGTTGCACCAAGTTACTTCAAAAGTGGGAGAAATCTGTAAGTTTGGGTCAGTGCATTGATTCCCTGGCCTCGAAGACAATGAGCGAGTATGTAATTATTATGACGTTGTGGAGTTAATGAAATGAGCACTCGCGAGTTGCTAGATAACTTCGTATATTAATACTGATAATTATATGTTATACAGTGTGTACAGGGAAATATCACGAGTCTGTTGCTGTATTTTCATGAGTGCCGCAGGCACGAGTGACAATACGGCAACAGACGAGTGATGTTTCCCAGTACACACTGTATAATACATTTATCATGTTTCCAGACCCTGCTGCTATAGGAACACTTTGATATCGCGGCCTTGGTAACGGTCGTGACTTGGCAACAGTAGCGCCTCACAATCAGCGTACCATACAGTTCTATTATCGTACTAACGGTACGTGGTACAGCCTCGTTCCCAGGCCGCGTGGGACTTACCGTGCAACCTGAAATGGCCGACCACAACTTGGTTTGCAGTTGGAGAAACGGTCGTTCTTTGATAAGCAAGCCTAGCCCCGAGTAAGTTGGCCGCCGCCCCCTACTAGATAGCCACGCCTGGTCCACACCTCCATCCGCTCTATATAGCAGCAGTAAGGTTCCAGGTCAGCATCTTGCATGCAACTGGTACTGTATCCTCCATCTTGAATTCCTTGTGTTATGCATCTATCATTAATGCATTCGTGCCATGGCAATAACATTCATGCCCTAGGGGAATGCGAGAAACTAGGGTGATATGAGAAAATATCACCCTCGTTGCTCTGGCTAGCATTCTCTATGGGAATAGCCATATCAGAATGTATGATAAGTTAACTGTCCAGGTACTAGTATATTCTGGCGTGATAATTGGTTGCGTATATCCCACCCCAGTTTCTGCAGCAGAGGAGCTCACATGTGAAGGGACTGGCAGTTAGATTGATTGATGCCAACACCCCGTCTCCTGGTAATCACATTTGCGCTAGAAATTGCTTTGTTGATTCCTTTTTCCGGGTATTCCCTCTGTGGGGCCATATTGAATCCACAATGTACGCTGGCTGTATGTGTTTAGCATCCATGGGTAGGTGATTGCGGTATGTACATACATCATGGTTGATGTTTCCTACTTAACTGCAGCGGCTTGTGGTAACATCAGAATGAAGTACTCAAGACAGGAACTGGTATCACTGTGCTCCTTCACCACTCCCACCCCCAAGTTTCAACGCTTTGCTGAGGCACTTGGTATAATAAATGAACAGCCACAGGTAAGGACAGGTAAGGTTCCACTAACGTTACTACCAATGCTTCTAGTTGTCCTACAAGTGAGGTAGAGAATAATCAGCATTCTGGAATGATCAGCATTCTGGAATGATCAACTGTACAGGTGCAGTTTCCACCCCCAAGATTAACATTGTCTTTTTGCGCCCTCTAGTCTCCCATCACCCCAACCACTCCAATCAAGTTCTTTCAGTCCCCACCTAAGGCTGGATTCCGGTGAGGAAAACACTGTACATTAGAGGCAACTTCTTAACTTTCAGGTTGTACTTGGGAGTAAATAAGTAACCTTTTAGTCGTGTAAACCCCTCTATCCCTGGTAACACCTGTATGCACCCAGAAATTATGCATGCATCAACCCCAAGAGTGCCTGTTTTTGCCCGAATGACTTTAACGCGATCACTTCCGCTCACGCGACTCCTGATCAATTTATTGCCTTGGTTACACATCTCTAAGGCTTCTCGCCGTTTAACTTACAATCGCTGTGTAGACTTCAATCGCTGTGATTGGAATTATGCCAAGCAAACTGAGTTAGCTTGTGAAATGGCAGTAGGCGTATCAATACACTGTTCGCACTGAGCAGCAGATTTGACAGGCATATATATACGCCGATCGCGCTCTGAGAATTAATATTATCATAGCTACTCATTCCAGACTTAGGATTAGTGTTTTCCCTGTCGTCGCAAGTTGAGTGAAGCATAATTGTTAGGAGGTTACTTGCCAATTGATGTGTACTTAGTAATGGCATAGGTAAAGGGTTAATGCCTGTCAAATCTGCTTGTTAGGGATTGTTTTCTGCACAGGATTGTACCTTGAGCGTTGTGATTGCAACGGTAAACGTACTGAAAGTTTAGCACAATGGATAGCCATGGTAGGCTCTAGCCTCGTTCCCAGGCCTTCCCACCCCAGCGTTTGTCGCTTGCAGTACTAACGTGGGGGGAGGCCTGGTAACTCGTCACGTGCAGTGACGCAAGTGGACATTGGGTGGATGTCTGGAGGAGTGTCACAAATGCTGGGGTGAGAATACCATTATCGTACATAGCAAAGAAGCAATGGTAAACTGCCCATGTGACCCACAATCAGCTTGATTTGCATATATGCAAGAATCCATCTCCTCAGTATGGTGTATTTTTTGCTGGAGCAATTAGCTTTCCTTCCTTCATGTGTTTAATTGAACTGCTATACTTACGACCAGGAGTGCATGATGATGAAAAGAGCAGAAGGAAGAGAAGGGGCATGCAATGACCATGCTAAAGATTGAAACCAATGGTAGTCACATAACTGTTTTATAGCATGCACATGCATCATTGTTTTTCCGTCATGCCATTTACTTTCTGCAATGAGGATAGCTAGTGCCGCAGGATATAACCAGAGGGGACGTTTTTCCACTAGCTGAGACATTCACTCGGCTGTGAAGCGGCTTGATCAACTACATCGTCATACAGCTCTTTCTGAATGTCTGTCACTATCTGCTTCACTACCAATGGGGTGGCTTTTCTCTGTTTTCTTCTAGTAGTTATCCTAGTCTTGATATGCATGCAAACAGTGGAAAGTTATCTTTGCGTGGTGATTGCACACTCATTCCCTTCCTTCCACTCATTACGTCATTAGCTATGCGCTCCTGTTATGACACATTGAATTACTGCCAAGTTGGCAGCATAATCTGACTCTCCATGCCACACTTTTTCACATATGCAGGAATGAGAAAGTTCCCCAATCACGAGCTGATGGCAGATGGCAGCACGATTTGTTTGACCCAGCCTTTTAAAGCAGCAGCAGCAATCAAGCAAACAGTGATCTAACATCATTGCTTTTATGATTCGTATTATCTCTTTTAAGAGCAAGATCAGCATTTTATCATTTCGCCAAAGTGTGAACCTCATTGTCAATATGTATGCTATGGGTCGTGATCATGAAGTATGACATTCTACCTTGTTTTTGCAGTCGAGGAGTTCCAGTTATGGGCTCCTAACAATACTGAATAATCACAATCATTAATTTTACCCACACCTTCACACACAGATTGCCATAACCTCGTTGCCAGGCTTTCTCAACCTCAACTTTATGCTAGAACGGAGGCCTGGGAATGAGGTTATGATAATATTGGAAGTGGGTGTGTAATCTAGTAAACTATTAATAGTAAGCCGCGCCTACTACCGGTATACTACTTCGCGAGAGTCGGAAACTCCGAACCCCCTAGATTCCCTGATCGAGCTGTGAGCCTAGGGAGAGACTGCTTCAGATGGCTGGCCTTGGTGCCCACAGAGTTGGGCAAGTCGTTTGGCGTGCAGAATGTGCATGCTGAATGGGGCCCAGGGTAGCTGCAAACCTGGTAGAGGATCCTCTGCTGCCCACTGTACGTGTTGTACTATCAGGAGATGGTTGGGTCTCAGTGGAGTAGATGCACAAGTCATCCCAGGAGGTGGGTGGACTCCTATAGCACAGAATCATCGTTTCTCATCAGCCACTTCGCAGGCCAGACTCTTTTTCCTGTTTGGGGGTACGGTATGGTCGCGCTTCCGGCCACACCCCCAAACAGGAAAAGAGTCTGGCCTGCGAGACTACCACTTCCTCAATTTACGTGCTGGCGTCAATTACAATGCATTCCAGTTGCACCAGGAGTTCCTGGTTACACACACAACTCTAGCACACAAACTATACACACATGCGTGCACTTACAATTTACCTCTTTCTCATGGGGTCTTTGTCCATACAAGCTGGCAGGCAGCGATGTGTGCACATTGCATGAGTGTGCATGTTTGGTTGGTCTCTCTCTCTAGGCCACCATTTCTTCACCATCAATCAGCGGGCGAAGCTGGGAGGGAGGGCCAACGCTTGGTTTGTAGCCAGGAAGGACCCAGAGAACAACACCATCACAGTGGTAGGTTTCATACCTGGGATGGGAATGAGATTAGTGTCGTCATGTGAAGATTTTTGATGCTACCCCTCCCTTTTGTCACGTGTGATTAGGTTGAGGGTGCCTCTCACCCCACCCTCTCCTGTCACTCCTTCACCACCTCCCTCCCCCTTGCTGGGTCCGACGCAGGGGAGGTGCCTGACCCACTAGGGCGGGGAGAGCCATTGGAATGCCTCATGCGGTACAGACACCAACAGCCACTTAGTAGGTGATGTGCACCAGATTCACTATAGTTGAGGGATCAGCAGCTCATGCACATGCTGTCTTTAGAGAACTGTTCAGTTGAAGCATTAGAGGAAATATCACCGGACAGGTACATGTGTGTTGCATGTCTGTTTGTACAACAGACACGCCTATAGAGATGAGCAGCTGCGATATTTTTCAACAGCTGCCAATAATGCTCTCACAACTCCTCGCAGCAGCTAGAATCATTCTCGGGTCTTCTCCCGCTCCGTTTTTAACCTCACATGTGACGTACGCATTTGAACTGTGGCTAAAAGTAGAGCGGGAGACAGCCTGGGAACGAGGCTATGCTACCAGCAGCTCTTTGGAATTTCATTCAAACTGTACTGTTCACTATTTAGAGGATGTTTGAGAGTGCAGCGTGACCAACCCATGCTGGCCGTTACTCCAGGACAAGTAAGCCTCTCTGTTATAAAAATAACTTTGCAGCCAGTTGTCAGATTCTTGTGCTTAATCTGAATGAGGGTTAATTTTGTCGTGGGGGGTTACCCTGACTCCGGACACGGCTCACACACGTACACACGTACACATGCACACACAGCAAGCTATGTTCTACAGAGGTGAGGAGTGCCTAGGTGGTGCTGCCATCATGCGTGCATGCAAGCTGCCACTTGACTACTGCTATGGGAACAATGGCTGGCCAAGCAGAGGCATATCAACTTCAAGTCAGATGATTCCGGCATTGTAATCATGAATTGATCACAAAATAGCACAATGAAGTTAATGCTGAACAAACTGTTGTACAAACTACACGGCATTGCATCGAGGTACATAAAAAAATCTGAAATTAATTTTGAATGTTGACAGACTTACAACAAAAAACAGGGAGAGTCAGCACAGTTATCATTCACCGTTTCCATGCAGAGGTCTCCATGGTAACCCACTGGGCAAGTGCAGACCGTGCTGGTTCCGTTGACGCTACAGGTCCCGGCCACCGTTGGCACAGTAGTCACGCTGTTCTCCACACGTTTGTACCGACATATCCACACCTGGCCACCGGGTTCACACACAGGGACTCGGTGCATGGGTCTGAGACGACCTCACTCTCACAGTAGGGCCCAGTGAAGGCAGCAGGACAGGTGCAGGAGAACCCCACACCACCGTCAGAACAGTTCCCTCCATTCTGACAAGAGGCTGAACTGCAGTTGGGCAGTCGCTCCACGTAGCTACGACTGGGGTGGGAAAAGAGAAGTGTGTGTGTGTGTGTGTGTGTGTGTGTGGGGGGGGGGGGGGGGGGGGGGGGGGGGGGGATTAATCTAACATGGGCTTCCTCACAGCTAGGCTAACTGGGTGGAGAACGATACCCTGGGATCCACCATGCCCCCTCATGTGCAAGGTCACTGATCATAAAGCATGCCCTTGTGATTTAATTATTGTCATGATCCTGTTGAGATATTATTTTGTGGTATGGAGCCCTTGTGCATATACCTCTTGTACTAGTAAGGTGGCTGACCTTTTGACCCTCCGCGAGCACCTGACTTGCTGGTTCACCGTTGGCGACGCAAATGAACACTCTATTAGCGCGACGTGAATGAACACTCTATTAGCACTGCAGCTGAACTGTAGGTGTGTGTGGTGTGGTATGTGTGTGTGTGTTTGTGTGCGAGTGTGTGCAGTTGTGGGGGGAGGAGGGGGGTGTGAGGGTCAGTGTGAAAACCTATCAAGTTATTTAACACTACAATTGAGACAGTTATCAGACAATGTCTAGACAAGGCTTAGCAGGTTTTGACATGATCACCATCACAACTAACCAACCAACTAGGAGAATGCAGAGCATTGTGGGGCGAGCGTGAGCGATGTTGTGCTGTTAGATATTCCGACTCAAACGATCACGCTCCAGCCTTCTCTTCCGTTTCTGCCTACAATTTTATGATTTTATGATCAATGAACTAAACTATAATTCATGTCAATTGTACCGGTACTTGAATTCCCGCAACTGGTTGTTGCACGTGGTTGTGTATTGAACTCAAAACGTATGGAATTTCAAACAGACGTACATACGGACAAACGTTTTCCTGCAGTACACATCAATAGATGACATACCTTGTAGCAGCCAGCACTGTAGGTTGACTGGCTGACGACTGTGCTGCTGAACTTCTGCAGAAGCAAGTACACATTAATGTTGCTATACCACAATCATGTAGCTTCACTCAATTCAGCTGCTGCTCCCTCACTACATCCACACAAGTAGGGAACCTAGCGTACGTATAAGTCTGTGGTGCATAGGTCGCTGATTTCCTCAGCATGTGTCATCGCATTAGTAAAAGTGTACCATAAATAAAACGCAACATGGAATACCAAAGTCGATCATTATGTGCTCTATGAAGATGCTATGTTCATCCACAGTAGCCTCGTTCCCAGTCCCACGCCCAGCTTTCCGTCACTGCTTAGCTTTACCGTACTAAGCAGCGACGGAAAGCTGGGCGTGGGACTGGGAACGAGGCTACATCCACAGTAAGCTCAGCACCCTAGCCTTGTGGTAATAAATACAGTGGTAGTCATAGAGAGCACGATGACATCATCTCTATTGGCAATAGGCATGATGTCATCAGAGCCTTCACTACACAGGAAGTACAATGCAATCTACTTCACTGCTACAGTACTAGTAACAGCTAATTGCATGTACCCGGGGCGTGGTCTGGGTTGCGGCAGTTTTTCCCAACTCTGTATCGCTGGTACTCTGTGGCCTGTGTGGGTATATGGAAACAAGACACAAGGCTACCATTACCATGGCAACAGAAGACACTGGCACACAAGGTTACCATTACCATGGCAACAGAAGACAATGGTACACAAGGCTACCATTCCCTGACATAATGCAATTGACCGTTCAGGCAAACAAGAATCACAGCTGGCATCCCAACTCCATCTGCCATGTGTATTCCTGGAATCTGCTCCTCTGGCGGATGCATCGCCTCTGTGGTGCATTCCTGTCATGCGAGGGGGAGGCTGAATAGGACACCTCTGGATAAGGCGTGGGAACTGCAGACGGACACCGCAGACGGACACAGATCTAACCACTACCAGCTGATTCAAATTAGAGTCAACTTCAAGCTGGTAATATATATTATTATTATTATTATTAATATATATTATTATTATTATTATTATTAGTCCTGTATATTATTAGCTCTTCACAAGTTAAAGTAGATCACCAAATATCAATACATTAAGATTTTAACCGTGTGTTTGTGTGTGTGTGTGTGTGTGTGTGTGTAACGGAAGTGGTATGTTCGTGGGGCGGGACTAGACTATAGTGACGCGCGACCTTCGTACTTTAATTTATTTACTGAACCTCGAACTCTGCAAAGAATGTTTGAGAACATTGGGCCCGGGCATGGCATGGGCTGGAATCCAGCAAGCGCAATCGGGGAGCAGCAGTTGAAGCGGACGCAATTGGGGAGTAGCAGCCGAAGCAAATGCGATCGGGAGCAGCAGCTGAAGCGGGCACAAGCAGTGAGCAGCAGCTGAAGCAGGCGCAATCGGGGAGCAGCAGCTGGAAGCGGAAGCAAACGGGGAGCAGCAGTTGAAGCGTATGCCGCAATCGGGCCTGGGAGCAGCAGCTGAAGCGGACGCAATCGGGAGCAGCTCTGCACAGAGAGCTGTCCGACGCCGGATTACGCATGGCAGGCGAACGAGGGGAAAGTAGCTGAGCGAGCGAAGCGAGCTCAGCTACTTGTATATAGTAAATTTGCTGCATGCTGTTACCATAATACTAGGGGTGTAGTTAATCATGTGCCTAGCAGAGCTAGCTCATGAGAGTTGACATGAAAGTCCTGTGACTTGCATATTATGCAAATCACAGGACTCTTATGTCAACTCACATGAGCTAGTTCTTCTAGGCACGGTTAACTACACCTCTAGATGTATCAACTCACATAGAAGAGGGGACAGAACTCAGCAATGGCCTGAGAGCCTCCCTTGCGCCTGTGATACAAGTGTTACTGGAGATTACTGGACGATAACCAACTTATAACCCCGTTTGAATAAAGCAATCTCGTAGCCTCGTTCCAAGGCCGTTCCCACCGCCAGTATTCAATCGCTTCCAGTATGAAATATGGTGGGGGGAGGCCTGGGAGATCTGGTCATGTGCGATGACATCAGGTAGACAGATGGTAGACACACGGGGGGGCGGTGCCCAACCGTTATGATACCTGTTTCGTGTTGATCCATCCCAGCGTTGTGAACAACTAACGGCACCGATTGTTTGCCAGCCATTGGACAGACAGTACAACACAGGACATCGAGATTCTTCGTTGGGCACCGCCCTCTGTGTGTCTACCATGTGTCTACCTGTTGGCATCGCACGTGACCGGATCTCTCAGGCCTTCCCCTGCTGTATTTCATACTGGAAGCAATGATGCTGGCCGCGGGAACGGCTTGGGAATGAGGCTAGCAATCTCAGTGGTACAACCACAATCTGTTCATCTTCTCTGAGTGCAAAAATTAATTATACAGTCATGTATATACACAGAACAATTTTTCTCCTACCAGGGTGTAATTACGATTCTTGCCACAGTGGCTTTCCTATTACCTGGTACTCGGCTGATAGAGGTTGAGAGTAGTTCTTGAGCATGCAGGGGCCTGCCCGCGTCCGGTGGTCCAAACACCCCTCCTGTGGAGTCGCCAGTCAGGCTCATCGCAATATGGAGATAATTCTGTCTTCCTGGAATTGTGTTGGGTGAGAGTATGTATGGTGATGAATACAATATTCTGATGTGCCACATTTCACACCCTTACCTGTCCTTGGCATAGTCCATCCATCCCCTACAACTCTCGTTCACGAAGCCACATCCTCAATGGTAGCCCCACTGCAGCCATCCTCCATAGCGGTAGTCTGCCCGATACCAGCTGCATGAGGTGGGCAACACAATTAATAAGTTTCAGGTGTCAGTTGATATAAAGACTTAGCCTCGTTCCCAGTCCCACGTCCAGCTTTCCGTCGCTTGCAGTACGGTAAAGCAGGGAGGGCCTGGTACATTTCCTCACGTGAGCATGACGTAATCAAAAAATGGCAAAATTTTCAGAATGACGACGCTATGTTTTGCGTGTTAATCAGCCATCTGCACGTTCAACGCTCGGTGAGTATGACGGTTGCCCCCCACCCCCCCCCCCCCCCCCCCCCACCCCCCCCCCCCCCCGCCAGCTAGATACGTATGTGGTGTGTTACCTGGTACCTTCGCTCTTCTTGCTGTTCTGAGATCCACTACGCCCACGTTAAACTTCCGGTCTTTCTACCCCTTTCTACCCTTGACGTCACTCACATGAGAAATGTACCAGGCCCTCCCCGCTTTACCGTACTGCAAGCGACGGAAAGCTGGGCGTGGGACTGGGTACGAGGCTAATAAAGACTGGTACACACACCTTACTATTAGAGGTATAGAAGCATGAGCGCAGCTTAGCAATATACATGTATACCACCGAAACGTATATATTATCGTTGTGATGACTTTGTACTGGTACATGGAGCTGCAGACATATGTCACATGTTACTCAACCTCTAACTGCATGGTACCAAGGGCACATCGAGCCGGCGAAGGTGGCGAGAGGGCATGCAACTTCCTATAGCGCACATATAGATGGCATAGTGCTGGAGTGTTACTAAAAATAATGTTTCCGGTTAAGCACGTAAAATTGCATGCACGGTACAGTTACGGACGTTCAACGGAACTTATTCGTTATTCCTGGGCAAGGAAGATGAGTGCTACCGATGTCAGTACAGAAACGCCATCCAAGCGATCTCTAGCCCAAGTACTTCTTCTAGTCCGGGTAGCTCTCCTACCAGTGTAGCAGGCCCAGATTCGGAGAAAGTATCGCCAGATGGAAGCCAACATTCGCCACTGTCGACAACAGTACAACAGCTCGACATTTGCTGTTGTGTAAGTTGGAGGGAGGGAATGATAGCATCGAAAGGAGCTCACGCTAGGTAGCTAGGTCCTCATCAAAGGAACGCATAAGTACAAAAGTAACCACATAAGGGGCGCGCGCGCGTCTGCGGTCCACGTGCTTATACAGTCAAAATTTAAATTCTATATTTAGTAACACTCAGCATTTTGCCGTCTATGAACGTTGCATGCCCTCGATGTGCCCTTGATGGTACCCCACCCTGTTACAACCATGGGCTTGTCAGACTGTAGCCTGCTTGCTTTTATGCTACCACATCCAACACACCCTCATTCACACCCATGGGGAAAAATCATGGCTCTATGCAGCATACTTCCACATTGCCTTAGCAACTAAACGTAGTACATGGGAATCTCCATGACTCTCTGGTATTACGGGCCTGCCATGCATTTCGATGGCCCACACATAGTCGCCACCCACCAAAGAAAAAGCGAACAACATCGGTCACTGTATGAGGCAACTCCACCAATACCAACGTTCAACCGATGATCGGCACATCACTAACAGCAACACTAGCTAACACATAAACTGCCTGTAAGAATGGAGCAAACAAAAAACTGGTCATCAACACACCCAGAGTCTTCCGGCAGTGCTAGGGTGATCCTGGATATCACTGGTGTTGAGGGGTTGGTCCTGGAGACAGGAGGGAGGAGAGGTCAGTACAAATGGGTGGTAACACTGGTAATGAATTCCCAGCTGTGGCATGTTTACTGATGGCAGTGGGAGGAGATATGTCTAGAGACATACATGTACAGGTACTACACAGAAACTGGGCTGTGACATTTGTAAAAGCCAGAATGTGAAAGAGGGAAAGCACCTTACATGACAGTGGAATAATAGACAGTTCTTTTTGATTTGTTGCCATGGTAACAACGTTTCTGTCTTTGAAGTAACTTGAACATGTTCACTAGGAAGTTGAATGAGCACTAGACATAGAACTTAAACTGTTATGGAACAGAACGTTTTCGGCCTAGGAAGCCTTCTTCAGCTGCAATTGAATGTACATGCAGTGTCTTAGTTGTAATTATGAGCTTACAAGAGCGCATAATGACATACTCCTCTGCTGCAATGACGATGATGTCATCATGCGCTCTTGGAACTTATGAGTGAGCTTCCCAGTAACCTTAATGATGTAAGCTTAATGACGTTGTAATGACCTTTCTGCAGATCAGGGATCGGGTTATTTGGAATGAACTTTCTACACGTACGGGGGGGGGGGGGGGGGGGGGGGGGGGGGGGACACAGACGGAGAGAGGGGGAGGGGAGTTATACTTCGGAAGCCAGTGTGACACTGGAGGCACTGGACCCATACGCTCTTTTATCAGGGAAAACTGTAGACCCCTACACTCTTTTTTATCAAGTGTGGACCCCTCCCTGCGTTACTACAATTCTGTATAATAGTCAGACCAGACCACTTGTAGCCAGGGCTGGCCACAGATATCTGCCGATACCGATCACCGAACTGATCTTGTGTTTGTCAAATTTTTTGGCCTCAAACACGGCAAACAGCAAACTTTAGATCTTCTTCGACTGAATAAAACTCCCAAATAAACGATGTCTCTTCTTCCCTCCACTCACCATTATTCTATACTCCGCAACAAACTTTGCACTAGCATGTGGTTATGCAATGCGCATGCGCCATTTATCAGCTAAGTTATCGGTGAATCTACTGATGCCGATACTCCCCAGGAAGGTCATCCTTGACCCAATTCTGATAACCGATCCGATTATTGGTGCATCACTATGATCAAAGCACACTCAAACTTTGTGGTCTGGGCACATTCTTTGTAGCACATGGTAGAAAGTGCTAGCTCCATTCCCAGTCCCACGCCCAGCTTTTCGTCGCTTGTAGTACGGTAACGAAAAGCTGGGCGTGGGAATGGGAACGAAGCTAAGAAAGTGCTGCACCAAAAGTTAGCTATGGCTTGTGAAAAGTTAGCTATGGTTTGTGATGGTTTGTGACAGCCAGATATTTCCCTGCTATCCCTCTGCAACTTGGAGCCATATATACGTATACATAAATGCAGGTATGTTCATATGCCAAAACCGGCACATTTTGGAAACCATTGGCACATTTGGACATGTCAATTAAGCCAAAATTGGCAGAAACAGTACTCCTGTTCTGCAGGGTGACTGATGTGTCAACAATGGAACAACGAACGCTCTTGGTGAGCGACAGCACACCAAGGATACACAGTGAAGCCAGCAAATATCAAGTCTTGTTCTGCTGCAAGCAGGCCTTCTGCACCTCCACTTTTGATCATTTACAGTATGCAAAAATACTGTAACAAGACGCCAAAATTGTCTCGGCGGTTTGCTTGCAAGACTGATACAAGTGTTGGACACTACAGATGGTTTGGTTAAACTAACGAGATTTGCTCGGTAGCTAGCTATAGCTCTGGGATTAGATCAAATGGTGGCGCATGCTGCCGTACTGATGCAAGACTTTACAGTGTGTCAACAGGCAAATACGTCACAACTTGTTGCACCAACAGACACATATGATGGACAAACTTCAATGAAAGACGCACTGGTCATACTTTTGGCTTTGTTTGAAAAAGTATACGCGAGCACACAGACAAAGTGGCTTAAAGAGTAGACTTAGTCTAAGACTAGCTTGTTACGGATGTAGCATCTAGCTAGCTACACGTTGCCTACGTTGGTCAGTGGTTTCTTGTTGCCTTCTTAGTCGTCTCCTCTCTCGGTCAGCTTGTAGTGTAGTACAGTAGGGTGTGGCCACATGCACATTAATTACTAGTTAGTAAAATCCGTATACGTACCCAGCACTGTGTCTCGGCACTTCGACGCCGAGACAAAAACTGGTAGTGTAGAAGGCCTGGGAATGAGGCTATGCACGCAGTTATAGCTGCTTGGTATCTTGGGCTAGGAATGAGGGGCAACTATGAAAGCAGGAACGGAATGGAACGCGGAACGGAACGCGGAACGGAAGTAAGATGCGGCCGCGCGCTAGACTGGACTGGACTCACCCAAAAATACTTGCTAAGCATACTTATTTATTCACTAAGGTCGCTTGCATAGCTAGCGTCGTACCCAGGCCTTCAATCGCGGGGTACGAGGCTATTGCATAGCCTGCTTTCGTGTCTTTCACGACGAGTCGGTAGAGGTCAAAGGTCACGTGCATATTTAATGAGCTTCAGCAAAACGCGCTTCAGTCAGTCGGGGATGATAGAGAAATATTCTTTTGTTTTCTATGCTTCAGCAAAAGGCTGGAGTTCGATGTCTGCTGTAAATAAATGCTCTTCTAACCTTTTCATTGAAGCTCATTAAATATGCACGTGACCTTTGACCTCTACCGACTCGAGGAAAGACACGAAAGCAGGCTATGCAAGCGACCTTAGTGAATAAATAAGTATGCTTAGCTTCTGTCCTCCACTGAAAAAGGCATTTTACGGATTTTTGGGTGAGTCCAGTCCAGTCTAGCGCGCTGCCCGCATCTTACTCCCGTTCCGCGTTCCGTTCCGCGTTCCATTCCCTTCCTGCTTTCATAGTTGCCCAGGAATGAGACACGAAGCTGGGATTTGCACCATTGTGGCTGGGATTTGCACCATTGTGGTCAGCATGAATGGAGCATTCCAATGATGTCCATTTGCAATTTTGACCCAAAATCATGAAAAAACCATGGATTATATATAGCCGTTTGGTCCAGTGTGATTTTCGGTAAAAATGTGACCGAGATTTAAAATCATTTTTAGCATGCACATCACTTGAAGGTTCTTTATACACCAGACACAATGGCACAATACCAAGCTTCATATCTCATTCAAATGCATTACAACATGTCTTTTGTTAGACAATGCACATACGGAGTAGGAATTATGCTAGCTATCTTGGGCTAGGAAGGAATTGTGCTCAGCATGAATGGAGCATTCCAATGAAGTCGATTTTGCTGTCGGTTGCATTTTGACCCAAAATCCATGGACTATACATATAGCTATAGCCTAGCTTTGGTCGAGTGCGACATTGACAAAAATGAGACTGAGATTAAAATCATTTTCTGCCAATTCAGGTTTTAATTCCCCCAAATTGGCATGTCAAAATGTGCCATTATTGGTAAACGGTGTCCAAAATGTGCAAATTTTGCTGCAACAACATATCATGCTTGGATAAGAACGTAGACACTTCCATAATGAATATCAAAGCAGCGGCAGCCCCCCCCCCTCCCCATACACACACACACACACACACTCTCTCCTCCGTGTCCACTTACCATGGCATAAAGGTTGTGAAAAGAATTCACTTTTGGTGAACTTTTGGTCAAATGCGTCAGAGATGTTGTGGGCTGCATGGGTCTGTGGATATGAGGAGCACATTTTCACGTCTCTTCGAGAGTAACACAGCCAGGCTGCAGCTGCGGGGGGAAAAGGTTAAACTGTCTGATAATAATTATAAGAGCTACAAAAAAATCTCTCTCAGACAACTCATACTACGTATCAGTCGGAGGCTGTGACTGTCACTAGGGGATGATGTGAACAAAAACCTGTTGCCAAGGCAATGATTACCTTTCTGAAACGTATGCGACAGCTAGCCTCATCCCCAGGCCTTCTCACCTCAGCGTTGCAAGGGACATATGCTGGGGTGAGAAGGCCTGAGAACAAGGCTATGTGACAACTGAACATGAGCTACATGGGTTCAGTGGTTTGTTTACGCTTGTGCAAAGATATTTATGGTGCTGTACTTCAATCAGTACTCCTGCCAGTGAACAAGGGGATCTGCCAGACCATGTCCCTTGGACATAATCTGACATCAGAGTAGTTCATCTATTTTTGGACACCATCAAGCAGACAATGCGATATCTCTCAGATAGTTACACTCCTGGTAGGGGAAAAAGTGTGCCGCGTAATTACACTCCTGGTATAGGAAATAAAGTGCCGCGTAATGTAATATAATATAATATAAATAATTCGTTCGAGTGATAGGAATGGCCTACGAAGATTCTGACTACACCTTCATGATCGCTATCATGCACTGTCCCAACCGTACAATTTTGGAGCTGAAACTCACCTTGGTGGTGGAGATATGAGCGCTTTTGTCTCGCCGTGGCCGCCATTGCTCGAGCGCTCTCTCCGACTTCCGGTGGCAGTACCGTTCTTAGGAAAGGCACACGAAGATTCTGACCACACAGCCGTGATTGCTGTCGTTAACTGACGCTTACATGCCAAAACTCACCGTGCTGGCTAAGTTGTGAGTGCTGTCTTGTCTTCCTTTTGGTCGCCATTAATGCTCGCGATCGACTGAGCCACGTGGCATGTGCGTTAATTGGAACGAATTGCAATAATTTAGCTTCGCTACGGCGAGGCAACCGCGGCGTTGCAACGGCTACCAGGAGTGCGGTTGCCCCTCGATAATTAAATAATGTAACCTAAATAATTAACGTTTGACTACTTAGGAATGGCCTGCAAAGATTCTGACTACACCGTCGTGATCGCTATCATGCAGTGTCCTCACCGTACAATTTTGGTGCTGAAACTCACCTTGGTGGTGGAGATACAAGCGCTTTTGTAGTGCCGTCGGCCGCCATCGCTCGCGATCGATCGCTCTCTTCGCCAGTACAGCTCTTACGAAGGCCCCACAAAGATCCTGACCACACAGGTGTGATCGCTGTCGTTCACTAACGCTCACATGCCGAATCTCACCGCGCTGGCTAAGTTGTGAGTGCTGTAACAACAACTTGTCTTCAGTTTGGTCGCCATTGCTCGCGAACGAATTGCAATACGCGCGCTACGGTACGGCGAGTGTCAGTCGGTTGCAACGCGGCTACTTGAGAGCATTCTAAATAATTTCTGATCTTCCCTATATAGATAGCTATCATAGTACTCACGTCATGTGTGATAATTGGAATGAACTGTCACACTTAGCTTGTGCTACCCGGTTAACCGTGGCTACCAGGAGTGCGGTCGCCCCTCGAAAGATAATGAATAAGAAGCAAACTGCAAGTTCACCGGCTTGTAGCACAAAATGCTTTAGCCAATGCTACTGGACATATACTTTAATCGTCGGACACTATTCCAACTAGACTGAATCTTAGTAGCTCCCCACGTGGAGCGTAAAAAACATTAGCGTTTCTAGGACTGTTGCTGCTGATGGTGCACTCTACTTGGAAGGCAATCCCCTGGACTGAGAACTTACCTGAACTTTTTGCCTGGGCAATTCCCTGGACAGAGGCAATATTGTCTTGGAATACGTCTGATGGTAGCCATGTATTGGCGAGTGATAATGCTCAGTTCTTACATGTACAACGGGTTACGTTTTCTCCTACAGACTACAGCTTACATTTACGTACAGCTTAAGGAATGTACCATATTCCCAGATTCCAAACTTCACACATTATTGCTTGAAAAGACAAGTTGTTTGGAGCTAGTCATGATTCCTTGATCAGCTCTCAAAAAGTGTATCAATCACTCCATCACACTTTAACCTTGGTCGCAAGCACTTATACAGCACGCTAATGACAAGATGGCAGATGGGAAGAGCTACCCCTCCCATCATGCGACTTAAATAGAACAGCCTCATATGATGCTGATGTTCCAGATAACATGTCACTAGTGTCGTGCCCAGACTGCACCCTCTCATGAGGAGAAGGCTCTGCTGGTGACGCTAAGTCAGCAGTATTCATTTTCAACAAGCCAATGAAACGTTAGCCTCGTTCCCAGGCCGTTAATAGGGAGAAACGGCCTGGGAAAGAGGCTAATGAAATGTTAACGTTGATGTTGATCGCTCATTCAAAATTGGTGCTGCTGACTCGGCACAATCAAGAAATAGTCACCAGACAAGTACAGTCTAAGTCAGACAAGTACAGTCTAAGTGAGCAAGTGACATGTCACGTGATCACTGGTATTACACTACAGTACCGGAGTCGTTTTCTAAGCTCGCTTCTGATTGGTTCACTTAGGTCACTTACGTCATACAGTGCATACTTAGGGTATATTATGGGTATTACACTGCTGACCTGCACGTGGTCTTGCCTACTCCACTTTGCCCCCAACAAAGCATCCACTTTAGCGACTCCTGCTCCCGAACATTGTCTAGACTCGGCTCATGAAAGGTCCTCGCACACCTCCGGCTGACTCCTACTTAGCTTAGACTTCGGCTCCTCACCATCAGCACGGCAGAAAGGGTTCCATAACGGGTTATCGACTAGTCTCATTCCCAGACCCCGATCGGACGGATCTGGGAACGAGACTACGCGCGGACTGGCTGTTCAGAGATGGGGGCGGGGCTACTTCCTAAGCTTGCTGCTGACAGGCGGTAGTTAGTATGAAAAGATGCAGTTGTGTATTGTAGGTGTGGATGTTTGTCAAAATAATTGTTAGTGGTCTCATAGACTTCCTCCTAAGCCAGAGCAAATAGTGGGTATAGACAGATATACATATTATGGCAAGCCACACCATGCATGTGAGAGTCCACCCTGCATGTGAGAATCCACCCTGCATGTGAGAGTCTGTCTTGCCTTGCCACACTCTGCATGTGAGAGTCACAGGAATATTCACTGGTAGATCAAAACCAACATTAACCATGTGTTCTATTTGAACTACAGTGTTTTACCCCAAAGGGGGGTACTCTACTCTTTCCTGTCAGCTTAGGGGGAAACTAGGGGGGTACTCTACTCTTTCCTGTCAGCTTTGGGGGAAACTACGTAGCCTCGGTCCGAGGCTCTCTCTGGGACCCCGATTTTTGAGGAGGGAGCCTGGGAACAAGGCTAGGGGGAAATGCTGACGAACAAGGATCACAGTGCAGAGCAAGGCCCCATAGGCACATGCACCCCACCTCCCACATGCATCCTCACCCAATGCACCCCCCCCCCCCCCCCCCCCCCCCCCCCACATGCACCCTCACCCACCCAATGCTTCCCACCCACCCAATGCTCCCCCCACCCTGAACTAAGGTTTAGAGCAAGGGTAAAGTCAGGGTGAGGGCTCACCTCACCTTAACTTTACCCCGCGCTAAACCTAGCCCGAATGGCTTGGCCTGGCCTGCACGCTCTTTATATACCCGCAGAAGCCGGCCAGAAGCCGGCCGGAAGCCGGTAGGCGCGCGCCATTGACGCTCTGATTTGATTGGTTCGTTTACATTTTGGCGGCAAACTATTACAGGTGCATCCTTGTGGGCAAATTGGCGGTTCCGTCTCTGTCGTTTCTCTTCGAAAGCTCTGCCTCCCTCCAATGTCTTTAGCCTCCTTTGGTAGCCATTGGCACTGCCTCTTCTGCTGTCCTAGTAGCTGGCTCCAGTGTTGTGGTTGTCCGGAACCCACGCCGCTTGGGAATCAGTTTGAAAAAGCTTTACGCATGGGAACGAGAAGACTGAATAATATTATAGTCTAACAACTACGTGACAGCAACGGCGCTCTCTTTGCTGCTGTCCTTGTAGTTTGCTCCAGTAGGGTGGTGTCCAGAGCTTCAATAGCCTTGGGTATCAGTTTGACTAGTCTTTGCGTCTGGGAACTAAATTTTCTGGGAAAGAGGTTGTTGCTGTGACAGTTGAGCTTGTCAGAGCTAGAGACTTCGAAGGTGAGTGAGGATACAGAATGGGTAGAAAGAGAGGCAGGCAATTCATTAATCCTGTAGTCATGCTAGCCAGTTATGTTACCGCTTCTAACTGTCTGGGTATAATTTGAAATGGTCCCCAGAAATACAGTAAAGCTCCACCACATGGCACTTTCTCATTACTCTTTAGAAGAAGTCGGAGGAAGAGATGAGGGAGTTGGCAGACACTGTGGGGGTTGCCTCCTTGGATAGAGAAGTAAAGAGAGAGTGAGTGGTGTGTGGGGGAGAACTAGTGGTGTAGGTACTGTAGTCTCTCGATAATACGCCCATGGGTGAAGAACTTTAGTGGCTGCTCAAAGAGGGGGATGTGAGAACTTTGCTCTCGAAAGTAGGCCCATCCATTTCAAAAGTAGGCCCACCCCAGACAGGATGCATAATCAAATAACATGCAAGTATACGAGTGCCATACTGCAACAGTCATTCTAGCAAGGCTTTACTAATACTATTCCCGGAGTTTCTCAGTGACCAGGAACAATCTCTATGCATGTGTGAGTAGCGGCAGGAACAACAAACAAGACACAGCAAGAGTGCTTGAATGATGTGGAGTGTGCAGACTTGCCAATTGCTGCTGCTTTTGTGAAATCCGTAGTGCGCTGCTAGTATTACGCTAGGCAATTGCACACACGAAGACACAAACTTGCAATGCACAGCGCGTGCACGGTCTCATGTCATGCACTCAGTACACAGCTGGTTATGCAGTGGCATAAAATTCATTGGAATTAGTACCGCTGTAGCCATCCTTCATTTCACCTTTTTGACAGTTACTGTACTTCTTCTGGAGCTATTCAAGTGCTCTCCTGTTCGAGCTAATAGGGTAGGCGTACTTTCGAGTAATAAATTACCCTTTGCAAATAAACTTGTCGCGAAAAAGGGGGGTGGGTATATTTTCGAGAGACTATGGTATGTAGTAAAGAGTGCATGGATGAGGCTGCTACTGAATAGATGCTCTCAGAGTCACTCACAGTTTGTCCTGATCCCTCGTATAAGTATATGTTGAGCTTTGTCACTCACCTGATCCCACTTGAAATGTCTGTTGACAGTTTGATCCTGGACGCAGACAATTCAACAGGCACAATAGTGAATACCCCCTGAACTAATCTGGTGAAGCCAGAACAAGCATTCCATAAGTGCAATGGTCTGCATCTGGTGTGAAGGGTGTCACTAATCCCTGAACTGGACTGGACTGTCAAATACGTCACAAATAACAACCGGAAACTTAATTGCCAACAAAACTCTATGGAGGCTCATGCAAGTAATCCACCATTTCTACCCTGTAAGTCCAATGTGGATGGTGTAAGAGCAGTCGCCAATAGTCGGTGTGTGCTGTAAAATCCACTCGGCACACAATTCAATCAATAGAACACTGAAACGTCATCTGTGCACTCAAACAGTGTACGTAGCAGCACACCACATGGTCCATGGGACAAAAAGACGAAGAGTGCAAGGAGCTCTGGGTGGACAATACTGTGGATGGGCAAGGTGAGCAGCAAGGCGAACGGCAAGGCAAGCAGAAATGACTGCAAGGTGAGCTGTGCTTGCTGCCGCTATGTTCGCTCCCGCTGTCCCCCACCAATGTGGGATCATCTGCCTCATCACCAACCATTTCAATGTCTTCACAGAATTCTATCTGGGGAACAAAACACATGAGCTACAACGTATTAGTGCATGCCAGCAAACTACGTACACACGTGCAGGAAAATTTATTGTTAGTTAGGTAATTCACGACGTTTTGACAGTCCAATCCAGTCCAGTGATTAGTGACCCCTGGTCTGAAGCCTATATATCAGGTTTTGCACTGGAGCAATTTACTTATCACTGCCCAACTTTGTGAATGTATTTATACACACAGCACACTCTCAGACTTCAGTTCAAAATGCAGAAATAAATTGGTAGTGATTGCCTAATCTGATTGGACTGTGATATTTCTGAAGCTAGTACACTTCAGACCACTTACATGCTTGGTTTGGCTAGCCTCGTTCCCAGTCCCACGCCCAGCTTTTTGTCGCTTGCAGCCCGCTTTACCGTACTGCAAGTGACGAAAAGCTGGGCGATGGCCTGGGAACAAGGCTATGGTTTGGCTATGTAAGACTACCCCTGAACAAGCATTGTTCCAAGCCATCACATCCCATGATAGCCTGCATGGGAATGTGTAGAACTAACCTTTCCCCAACCCTCTCACGTATGATACACACACACACAGGTGAGAGCCTCCATGCTTATATGTAGATCCTCAAAGAGAAGGCGGAGGAGCTCACGGTACCGTTGTCCTAAAGATCATCGAGCCAATTATCGGTGAGTCTGGATGGCATGGAACATACTACTGCCAGTGTCCAGAGAATCAAACATCTGGAACATCATAACAGCAAACTAGAGGTGTAGCCAGCATACAGTCAACCCCACGGTTAAACTTGTGCTGTGTCTGCATAATTGGGCGAGCGTGAAATAGCCCCACAATAGACACTGTTGGGCGGTGGTCACGGGTCACTGTCTCGGTGGTGGGCGGGTGGTGGTGTTGATCTGTCTCCCATACTGAAAATCTGGTGCAACATACGAATTTGGCATCATACTGATTCCGTTCAAAAACAGTCGATCGCACGAGAAACAGGGAACGAGGCTGACAAGGTATGAGACATGCAGAAGACAAAATCAAATGTAGCAAAATATCAGACCAGGAAGGAAAGGCTGAAATTAATCACATCCTTTGCGTGGAAGGCGTATGCGTGCGAAGGGTCGACACTATTCAAGACGTCACTACTTCTCCGTTCACTGTACTTCTTCACATCTCACCATACCCAAAGCACCCTCATGCAACCCCATGCTCCCCATACTCCCCCCACTCTCCCCCAATGCTCCTGACCCCACCCCAACCCCCGCAATGCATGCAAAAGGTCAAGGGTGCAGCTACCTAGCTAGACATGTGCCATCGATACACAAGCACAAAGTGACTCACCACCCGGGCCCGGGCTGGAGCCAGACACAAACGTCCATCAGCTCATGAGCGTGATCTCACTGAGTGACGCTTTGATTTACAATCTCTCCTCTGTCTGCAGCTTGCTCATGCACATCCGCCCCACAATGTCCTGCGTTCACCTATAGTCATTATATTATGCTCGCACACTAGCTGGCGATGTGGTTGTGCTTTTGTGTATAGCGCAGAGCAGCTGGATGGCATGTCATATAGCTACATGCTGGATCACAGTCATATACTGCATGATTGTGAGATTGTAACTGTGTTGCATACATGAGGGAGATGGCATGGAAGAGGAAAGCAGTAGTACTGGTAGTGCAGTGAAAAGCGTGAAGTTGCCATGAGAGCCCTTCCTGACGACTGACAAAAACATTTCCACGCTCACACGGTTTCTTGCAACCTCTGTCAATGTGCAAGGCATCATACTGCCTTGGTAGGAAAGAATATACCAGCTACGCCTCTGCATACTGGGGACACTACTCATGCAAGTATACTGTAGAGCAACTGAGCTGGAAGGGAATGCTGAAGTATACTGAAGTATACTGAAGTATACTGTGACATACTTCTGCTTTAGGCTCACCGTACGTAGTATGCTTTACACTACTGTACCACAACAAAGCCACTAGGATAGGGAACAAGACTATATACATGATAGTATAGTTGAGGAGATTGCCATGAGTTCACTTAGGCAGACATATGACATTAATTGTATAGAAAGTCATGCACTCCAGCAGAGGAAGTCATGCAACTGGCATCAGCCATGCAATGTCAATTGCCATGAACGGATTAAGCTTAAAGGGGTCCGATAGGCATGTTGAGGTAGCAGTGTTGCTCACAGACAAGTGTGGGTTGTGTTAGCTTTGTTCCCATGCCAAGATGGGGCCTGGGAACGAGGCTTGGGTTATGTACACGATCCCATGCATTGTGACCTTCTCAATCCCCACTTTTTCACTTCACCATCTAAGTTCTCCACTCTCATCATCTCCCACGCAGGCTGCATGACCTGTCAACCCAGAGCACCAGCATACCTGAAGGGCAACACCTTGAGGCCAACCACGTTTGGGAGCCGAAGGAGAAACTGGAGCAAGATGTTCAGGTGCAGCAGACCCTGAGACATAATCAGGTGAGGGATAACCTAGTAGTAATATTGTCATTGGTAACTGAGAGTAGTCGACCCGGCCATGGCTTAGAATTGCACCTGCATAACATACGGTTAGTGAGGGGGGGACCTTATCTTCAATACTGAGCTACATGTAGCTTCGGGTCGGCGGGGGCTGAGTACGAGTCTATGTCAGGGGCAGCCTCATGCTAAAGAGAGTAGTAAAGTCTCATTTAATGATGTCTCTTATTCAACTACATATTAATTACTCACTTTAGTGTCCAAGGGAGTGTGATTCAGATTTGGAGAGATCACCTGCAGTTGCCAAGATTTGATATGACTCCTCTGGCCAGACACATAGCAGTGACTGCCACATACTTCAAGAACACAGCAGCTAGCGAATCATGACTCTAACAGGTGAATAGCGTTATTTATAATGTTCAATCACACAAATCATTATGTAACCAAATATTATACATGCCACCTAACACGATTCGCATTATGTCATCAATCGGCCAGTGTGTTTAGTGTGAAATTGCACGATAAATTATAACATATCAGATCTGCAACAGCTAATTTCATCTCAGGCGGATAATGCCGCAACAGGGTCAGTTAATTACATCTCGAGTGGATAATGCTCACATTGCAGATCTGCAACATTCTGCTCTGTCTTGAGTGTAGTACATTCCTTCCCCACTAGCTACTCAGTCCCTTTGTTGTGTCACAGGACAGGATGTCTCCTCTCCCCCTAAATTGTCCCCCGGACACGTGGTCCTAAGACCACACGTCCCCCTATGACATCTGGTACTAGGGCGACTTATCGCCCTTAGGATCACACACTATAGAGTAGCAATGTGGTTGTTCTGCTCCACCGAAGCTATTCTCCTCCCAACAGTAACTTTCAGAAGCTAAATAAAATACCAGTAGCTTTGCTGTTCCCCATGAGTCCACTGCCCAGCAGCTCCCTGCTAGTTGTCACAAGTCGGTCTCTGATGGTCTACCTCTCCACCACCTTCAATGAGGTGGGGGGACATCCTGTCCGGACGGGGGACATCGGACAACACGTCCGGGGGGACATCTGGTCCTAGGACCATGCATCCGGGGGGACATCTGGTCCTAGGAGTCCCATGCGGCCGGGGGGACATCTGGTCCTAGGACCATGCATCCGGGGGGACATCTGGTCCTGGGGGACAACTGGTTCTGGAGGTTAGGAAATTGTGTACCATGCAGGCTCCCCTTGTGGGAACAAGGCTGGGGTAGAGGATAACTCCTGTTAATAGAATGAATGGTTTTGTATTCGCTAGCATATGAGTACACAGCACAAACGGTGCTGTTAACACTGTAATTAGTGTGCTGCAGGCCACCACTGTACATCGTGCAATTGCTCTCTTTCACACACATCAGTGGCATAGCCACACCTGAGCCTTCCTGGGCAACTCAGCTATGGGCCTTCCCGGGAAACTCAGCTATGGGCGCAGGCAATGAGCATTTGAGTTAAAGGTTTAATTGCATGAGCACATGGCGTTGGCTGAAAGTAGGTATATTGTCGTAGTCTGATGGAATGTTAGCACATGGTGTAGTAGCATTGCAGGGTTGTGATCAGTACACAGCACAGTTCATTCCAGTGAGTTTGTTGTTGCATCTTGTCAATTGGCTCTAAAACAGCACCCGAAGCAACTCAAGATGGTTGATACCTTTTCTTTGGCAGGGAGGGGGGGTTGGGAAAAATGCCCAAGAGCTCTGTGCCCCGGCAACTTCAGCTATACACCACTGACACACACACATGCCACACAATCACACTCACTGATCTATAGATGATCATGCATAATGTATGTGGCCTTGTTCCCAGGCACCTGCCCAGTTTTTCGTCACTTGAAGTACAAAGCTGGGAGGGCCTGGTACGTTTCCAAGACAAAGTCTACAAATAGCAAAATTGTCCGAGTCAGAACGAAATGCTACATTTTACCAACCATCTACACGTTGGTATGTATGACAGTCACCCCCCGCTAGCTACATATGTGTGGTACGTATGTTACCTGGTGCCTTCACTCTTCTTGCTGTTCTGAGCCCCAGTACACCCTCGTTCATTACAAGCTAGGAGGGGCCTGGGAACAAGGCTATAATGTATGCGTATAGTAGTGTACATGATACAGCTGTGTACATAATCAAAGTTGTGATCGTGCAGTGTGCCGATACTGAAAGTGTGAGTGTGCATTGTGTGTTACTAGTGAGTGTGTGTGTTATTGGTGAGTTTGTGTACAGCTTCATCCCTTTGATGAAATAATCATGTGGGTTCAAAGGTCAAAAAGCAGGACATGTAACCACGGCTATAATTCACTTGTGAAGAAAGAGTTAATGAAGGCTGCATGGTTACAAATTGGCATGAACATGGCCTGTTGTGGAATTGCTAGGAAAGAATTCCAACTCCAGTATTTAATTCCGTAGCAGTGTTGAGGTCATAGCAGCTATTAGTCCAGACCCAAACCAACCCCAGCACGGATCACTTCCAGTATCACACGCGTGACACTGGAAGCGATCCACGCTGGGATTGGTTTGGGTCTGGAGCCGAGACAAATCAGCTATGTGACATAACCATGCATATAATTATTATATGCATCACTGTCTGAGGACCTCCCAGTCTAAAACATGGAACCAGTAGTAAGTGATGTGCCAGCCTTTCTGGGAGTCAGAGATGAAACATCCAGGCAGGAGGGAGCCACTAGGGTTCTGTGATTGTGTTCACTTGTAATCCCAGAGGATGCTGCAGGAGCAGTTGCGTAGAAGGTTAGTATGCATCTCCATCTCCTGCGGAACAGAATCAATATTGAACAATCTTTGAATACAACATTCAATACGCCTGGCCCTGTGACATACGTTCACTAGGTGTCCGATTGATTTTGTAGGTGAGAGGCCCATGGTCACAGCTCCCAACAGTGATAGGTGTGGTCTCGTTCCACTGCTGGTTGGGTTTGAGGGGTGGGGTCCTGACAGTCTGGATGCAGTTACCCCAAGTCAAGTTCACCGACACAAGGAATGAGACACTGGTAATCTCACGATGTTCGGCTTCTGGTGCTACAGTAAGGAGCGCATGATTATTAACAACAACAACATCGATATTGGTCCGGCAGGAAGTACTTTCCGCATAGGTAACGAACATGCATGCACATTCAGCACTGCTACTTCCTGCCGGACCAATAACGACAAACTCTAGTCCCACGCCCAGTGCCAATGGTCTGGCTATTTAACTACATACTTTCAGTTACCCTAGAGCTCTACCTCCTCCCGCCAGCAGCACACAAGCCAAACAGCAGAATGACAAACGTCGAGCAACATGCTAGCTATCACAGACTGCATACTCCAAGAATGTAGCCCCGCCCCCAGTTCTGGCCCATATGCTGGATAACCCTTTCGTACTGAAAGAGTTAATTAGCTATAAGTCAACTTGATCAAGATGGATAGTTTCGTGGCTGTCTGTTTTGCTTCTCTCCCCCTGCACCCATGCAGCCTCAAAGCCAACGGTTTGTCTTTCTGTATGCAAGTGTATGTGTTTACAAGAGGGGGAGGGGCTATATAGCCTTTCGTTTTGCGGCGAAATAGAAGTCGGTTTGAGTCTCTATGGCAGCGTTACATTGTCTGCAGCCTCCCAGCCTCAGCATGCTAAATGTTTCCACTGCAAGGTTGCTTTAGGGGGGCATTGGGTGGATAGTAGTCACATTGAATGGAAAAGAGGCTGATGTAAGATAGTATAGTCTCGAAACCAGACCCTTCGTGCAAAGGGTCTGGTTCCGAGACTAACGTAAATACACAAAGATGAAAATTGTAAACTTGGTGTGTTAGTAGTTGCATACCGTAAAGTTGCCTTCCTCAACACATGCAGTTTACATCCTGACAGACGATCAGGACATCAAGCTCGGTTCCCTTGAAGTGCAGCCTGCTGTTCAGTCATTGTTGGTAGAGCAGGGCCTGTTCTTCAACAATGCCTTTGTCACCACACCAGTCTGCTGCCCCTCAAGGTATGTATAGCTAGCATTGATGTACCATGTTGGTAGGATAATTCAATGAAGTTGCGTCCTAGCAACTGATGAGTGTGGCATGTTGATTGTATGACAAGTGCATCATTAGATTCATTACCACCAACATTAGCCCTGGCCATTCCCATACCCGAAAGGAGAGAGAAGAACCGGCTGGTATGCACTAGCCCCTCCCCCTCAGCATGCATTCACAAACTGTGAATACAGGCCCTGCTCTCATCTTTTCAGGCCTGGGAACGAGGCTACTTGCAATGTAATTGCTAGTCAACATGATTTTGTGACAGGTACATGATTATTGTTTTTTCTATCATATGGATGCATCCTACATCCTGGCATATATGGTAGTGCATCAGACAAGCATTCACATAGTGCAAGTTGACAACAAATTCTATGCTGACTATTACTTTCATGAAAATCTGCGAGTGGTAGGTTTTCTTGTAGCGGGTCACATAATTGCCTAGCTTACCTATGATTCATCAATGCCGCAAGTTTCAGGGCAGTAATCTATAGGCACCTTTGAACAAGACATATTTAGTAAGTGACGTACAGGTCCAGGTCCATATGGTAATATGTCTCGTACTCTGCCCCATACACGTATAATTGTAGCCTTGAACTCTGGGTTGATAGCTGAAGTATATGTAGCCTTGTCCCCAGGACGTCTCCACGGCTGTGAGATAACTGGGCGGAGGCCTGGGAACGAGGCTACATGTAGTGTGGGTCATAAGGCATTAGTGTTACGAACCTTTTACCCTAACCGATTGGCATGCTACGTATGTCAAGCTATGAATAGTTGGGGCGAGCCTGAGCGAGCCCCACACTAGCGTGACTTCATTGCGCTGTGTGTGTGTATGTGTCAACGTGTCTTGTTTGGTTGGATCTTGCAGTTACTGCAAATTTTAAATCAGCGAATTTCACTTGCATGGGCACAAATTCAACGAGCTCGACCAACCGTGTAGCTACCTGTTTGACAAACGATGGCGACAACAAAGATGGAGACCACTCGTGGGCATTTGCTAGAGCACCATGAACATTCTTCCTCCTCGGCGACACTGACAAAGACGGAGACAGCGCGTTGACCTACATGTACCGCCATGGCCGGCATAGCTAGCTAGCTACCTATACTGAAACGCTAACCTGACTCACAGTTGCTGCGATGTGCACGAGTGTTATGTTTCAAGAGTGCCATAATTTCTGTGCTCATTGCCCGGTCACATTCTAATGACAGTCAATGATTCATGTGAATGCAACTGCTCCTTTCATGTCCTGCACGCACATGCACTTCACTCAGGCTCGCCCTCCAATGTCTTGCATTCCACTAGTAGTCTTGTTACTACAGGACTTGCAGCCTTGCACTGACATACAGACCTTAATTAGCAGGTTGGTCTCTTAAGGAGATGACTCGATTAGTGTACAGAGACAGGTGTGCTAATTCAATCACATCCTTGAGAGACCTCACCTATCTAACTTTGCCTCTGGACAACTTGGCCAGGTATGAGGGCTTCATC
Source organism: Axinella damicornis (assembly GCA_963931865.1). Classification (NCBI taxonomy): domain Eukaryota; kingdom Metazoa; phylum Porifera; class Demospongiae; order Axinellida; family Axinellidae; genus Axinella; species Axinella damicornis. The sequence continues at coordinate 6,085,543 of OZ007518.1, read as the reverse complement.
TCCCAACAATTCATACCGGTGCAAGGAACTCCAGAGCATGCCTATTATTATTGTCGAGGTTTTTTTGACCCGAACATGCAATGAATTGAGCATTTTGGGCAGGATATTATCGACCCAAGTCCTGGTATACCGTATTTCCGTGATCAAACGCCGTGGCTAGTATTTATTTCATCACGCGATCTACTGCAGCTACTATTCGAGGGCGGCCACTAATCGAATGCGGCGTTTATTAAACCCAGCATAAACAAGGAAGCAGGAAACGGCTTGGAGCACCGTGTATGCACAAAGAAGTTTTGTTTCAGCCCTGGGCCGTGCCGACAAAACGGTAAGAAACGCTAAAGCCATTGCTGTCATGAAAGATTTCGCTGGTCACACGTCACTCGCCCCCCATGCCTCGACCTCAGAAAATGTCAAACGCTTAGACAGCCCTCGGGGGAATATGACCAACAATCAGTTCTCCTCTCCTCACAGCGAAACAGTCACGGTCCTCGAGGGCTAGACAAAGCGCTTCAATCGATCACCGACCGTTCGAATACTAGCCGCGGCTACTAAACAAGGGCGGTGTTTATTTCGTTCACTCCTTCTGGAGGTGCGGCTTTTATTCGAGGGCGGCCACTAATCGAGTGCGGCGTTTGATCGCGGAAATACGGTCATCCTGGGGAACACAGTAATATCGTCGAGTCGGTAGACTCTATATGTAGGGATACGACAGACACGCAATAATATCTCCAAATCTCAGAAACGGTACAAGTATAAGCCTTTATAACCACATACCGTTCATCTTCGAGTGTTTTCATGACCAACAAGACTCAATCCTCGCGTCACGAATAACCATCACGAAAGTACCACACCAGGTGCTAGCAAAACAGGCAAATTGTTTTTCTTTCTTCTTCTTTCTTTCTTAGTCGGGCTAGCTCAGCGTCGCCTCAATCTCTCATTATGGTTTTCGCACGAAACAACAGCATTTTACACCGAGCAGTGCACCAGCCCATCGCTTTGTCGCAACCTCCGAATCTTGACCAGGTGGTAGCAGCTGTCGCTGTCTCCGTTTGTTTGAAGTGCCTTGCGCCGTTGTGTTGTCTGGAACTTGCTCTGGAACTAGTTACTAGGTACTTCATAAGAACTCTGCATATATTTGTGCTGTGTTCTGTGAGAGTGGTGAATGCCTATCTAAAGACTCAACAATATATAAACGTCCTACCACTTGCTAGCTAATATTATGGTCTTCAGACAGGGAGCGCTGGCTTAGTATCCATCCAGAAAAGGGTTGACTTGAGATGATTGGGTCTCATTCTTCAGCCATTGGCAAGGTACTAGTAACTTCTGCTCTGTGATGGCAAATTTCTCAAACATGCGCCTGCTGCTAAAACAATGACATAAACAAGTAATCAAAAACATTCAATAATGTAACAGGATGTAGCTCGTAGGGATACCAGAACAGCAAAAAGCAAGGAAACAAGGTAGGGATGATCACACAAAACAGTGAAGTACGTATACAATCCTGCTCTGATCTGATCTCAAATATCTCGTGCTGTCCTCATGGCTAATTGAACTGAAGCAGCCGAGTGGAAACTGCTGAGCATGATGTCCGAGTTTGCTATCAGAATCTAACGTACCCAGTTTGGACCCCATATCCCACTGTATGTTCTATCTCCTAGTGTACCATGGGGCAGATGGAGCTGCAATGTAATTTGTATTAGACAGGTATAGAACATGCAGAGTGAGAACAGGAGAATAGAGTATGTACACTGCTTTTAAGTAGTGAGAGCATCCGCTCCGGGGATGCGCTTGTACGGTCAACCCTCCCAGTCCTGCAACTCCGTCCATAGGGGACTCCACAAGGTGAGGGCTTGGGTCACAACCATCTCTAGTGCAGCCCAGCCGATCAGAGCGAGAACCAGTTGGTCTGAGGCCTCTACGCAATGTTGCCATGTGCAGCTTGTGTGCTGCTCCTCTGCCATGGGCCCACTGGCATAGTGGTAAGAGTATCTGACTAGTACTCAGGGTTGAAATCCCTGCGGGTATGTGCATTTTCCTGCGGATTCACAATTTCCCCTCAGCATTATAGTCATGTCATTGTAATCAGAGCAGTAAACTGAGATAGCTGTTCCAGCAGTCTCTCTGTGCATGGTAACAGTGTGTGTTCATCATGCTACAGCCATCCAGCCACTCAAAAGTAAAAATGCACACACATGCATACATATGACATCATTTCCTCTTCCTCGTCCTGCATCATCAGAGTGTGATAATATGTCCTAGGAAGAGGGGGATTTGGTTGTCCCTTAGCAGTTTTCAGCATTGCAGAGCTATATTTGCAGGTTGGGGTGGACCAGCTCCTTGTAGCTGAACACCCTGACCAAAAACTACTTTACGCTAGTCATCTTGCACACAACCTACTCAGGCACAGGCACATTTGGTGGTGTGGTGCTGACTCGTGACATCCCCACGCGGCAGTTCTACGCTCTCAAGATTATAACCATTGCAGAGGTGATTCAGCTGAGACAAGTGGAGCACATCAACAGTGAGAAGTCCATCCTGGCTTCCATCGCGCACCCCTTCATCGTCAACATGTGAGTCTGTGTGTACAGTGGTGTACCTCCATTGTGCACCCCTTCATTGTCACCATGTGTGTCTTCACTGTACATCCTTCCCTCCCTCTCCTCTTCTATCTCCCTGCTTCTTCCTTCCTTCCACCTCCTCCCCTCCACCTCTCTCCTCCTGCTTCCTCCTCCTCTCTCCTCCTGCTTCCTTCCTCCTCCCCTCCTCCTCCCTCCCTTCCCCTCCTCCCGTCCTCCTCCCCCTCTTCCCTCCTCCCCTCTTCCCTTCCTCTCTCTCTCCCCTCCTTCCCTTCCTCTCTCTCCCCTCCTTCCCTCCTCCTCTCCCTCTTCCCTCCTCCCCTCCTCCTCCCCCTCTTCACTTCCTCTCTCTCCCCTCCTTCCCTCCTCCTCCTCCCCCCTCTTCCCTTCCTCTCTTCCCCTCCCCTCCTCCTCCTCCCTCTCTTCCCTTCCTCTCTCCCCCTCCTCCCTCTCTCCTTCCCTCCTCCCTTCCTCTCCCCCCCTCCTCCCTCCCTCCTTCCCTCCACCCAGGATTTGGACCTATCACAACAGGTTTCTGTACAATGTACATGCTCCTGGAGTACGTTCCAGGTGGTGAACTCGTCACATACCTCAGAACAGCACACCATTTCGACAATCCAACCTCGGCTCTTCTTTGCTTCTGAGATCATCATGGCACGCGACTACCTTCACAGCCAGAATAATGTCTACAGGTGAGCAGTGACCTTCTTGTTTGTGTCCTGAAACACCTGTGTCAGGAACACCCACTTCACAGCATAACAGTTAATTACTTGTGTGTTGAAATGCTTGAAGCAGTGTTTCCCAAAGATGAGTTCTTCAATGTTCTGAAGAGCATACCACATCATATTTGAGTGTGGATTTGGCCGTGGACGCACTTACCAGCAGCATCTTGAACAATGTAGAGAGAAATACCCATGAGTGTATCACCATAGCAACATGCATGGCTGGTTCCACGGTTGTGTGTACCACCTACTGCCTGTGCTGTGGGCACAGCACTTCAGTAATCATTCAAGGCCTGACCTCAGAGTATCTGGGCTGGACCAGTAACAGAGTTTAGAAGTCTTCTTAATTCATGTGTTGATGTGTTTGTGCTGCATAATGCGTGATGTACACTTAGCCTTGTTCCCAGTCCCACACCCATCGCTTGTAGTACGGTTAAGCGCTTTACCGTACTGCTAGCGACGAAAAGCTGGGTGTGGGACTGGGAACGAGGCTGATGTACACTAACCTTGTCCCCCTGTCTCCTATACCCTGTCCCCTCTCTCATACACCCCTACACCACTGCTACTGGTACCCCCTGCCCCCGGCACCCTGTCCCCTGTCCTACCCTCGGTCCCCTCTCTCATACACCCTGCCTACACCACTGCCACTGGTACCCCCTGCCCCCGGCACGCACCCTGTCCCCTGTCCTACCCTGAGGGTCCTCTATATACTTAGTCGCATTGCCAGACTATCCATTGGGAGGGAATGGGAGTGGAACTGTTCTGCTATCAGTCCCATTCCCAGACCATTGGTTGAGGTGGTATGGGAACACGATGGTACAGAATGTAGTTTACATACCAGACAGTAACTGCACAGACAAATCACGTTACACTGACTGTGTACCACAAGCACATCCAGCAAGCACCTACCTGTCCGCTACTACCTTGGCAAATCCAAAGTCCGTTAGTTTTATGTGGCCTGTGCTGTCCAGTAGAATGTTCTCCAGTTTAAGGTCTCTGGAGGGGACAGGGGGTGTAGGAGAGCGGGGGTGCAGGGGATAGGGGGTGCCAGGGGCAGTGGTGTACGAGACAAGGTTCCTGATTCTCAAGGTCAGGTATCCAGCAATAAAATGATTTCTTTTATTACAGGGTGGTTATAATAATGAATTCAAATGAGAGAGGGGACAGTGTTCAGTATACACACATGGGGGAGTGGGTGTGTTTTGCATGCTGCCTGTGGGTCAGATCTGTTGTTGTGATTTGAGCCTGTGTTGCAAGTGACACCAGCCATGATCAGGTTCAGAATACGAATGTTGATTGGTTAAGAAAGTTCATACATAATCAATCACACACACACACACACACACACACACACACACACACACACACACACACACACACACACACACACACACACACACACATGCACACACACGCACCCACTACAGACGGACATACACACCGTGTGGTACCCCAGAGTATCTAGCTCCAGAGATCATCCAGGGGCGTAGCTGGGTTCGAGGCATACTGCAAGCGATCAAAAACTGGAGGTGCGAACGAAGCTACACAACACCTGGAGTCAAGTGCAAAGGACTTCATTAAGAAGCTGCTTGTGAGAGACGTCACGCGAAGGCTTGGCAGCTTGAGGGTAAGGGTATGCAGTCATAGCTGGTGTTCCAATATTATAATATTGGCATATCATCTCTGTCCTTGTTCCATTCCCATTCCACTGCCCTGGTTTCAATCCACTGTCCTGGCTCTATTCGATTCTGTCCTGATTCCTTTCTGCAGCAAGGGGTGGAAGACGTGAAGCAGCACAAGTGGTTCAAGGCAATGGATTGGGACGCAGTCTTGCAGAGAAAACTGGTGGTGAGTGTGGGGTGGGAGTGAGTGTGGGGTGGGTGGTGAGTGGGGTGGGAGTGAGTGTGGGATGGGAGTGAGTGAGTGTGGGGTGGGAGAGAGTGGTGCTGTGGGTGTGACTGGACGTATGGGAGTATGACGTGCATTATGAAATTAACTGCCTCTCCTCCTCCTCCACACACACATCCCCCGAACAGCCTTTCATCATCCCACAAGTATCCCACTCAGGAGACACACGCAACTTTGAGCAGTACCCTGAGGATGGCTGGTACAATGTTCCTCCGCTAAGAGACCAAGACATTGAACCGGTTCTTAGCTTCTCTGTTTCATGTCAGAATCCACTTTATAACACTTTTTAAACCTCGGATTATATTCAGCACACAGCTCTTGGGCTTGGAGACACTCCCTTGTTGCTGCTCTCTCTCTAGCCTATAGTCCACATGCATTTTGTACATTTCTGTTTTCCCTACCACTCTCATCCAATCTGCGTCTTAGCAGTTTCTATTATAGTGTAACACATGATGTGTTCCAATGAACTCTATATATATGAACGGTCTCTATGAACCGAACCAGATAAGACAACATACAGCAGCTAGGCCAGTGGTACAGCATGCAGGCTGATGTGTAGTAGGTTGTTGGACAGCAGGCTGATATGGTAAGCAGGCTGATATGGTACAGCAGGTCAGCCAGAACTGCATGTATAGCGGTTGACAGTATACGACAGTATTGACAGTAGTATACGTCAGGGGGTCGATGTGGGAGGTATTATTGTAGTCACAATAATAATAATCATTACCATGTGAATAGGATCTGATATAATGGACTAAATTTCACTACACGGTTGATACTGAGCCAGTCCTCTGCACTAACTCCCCATGTCTGAACGCCTCTGTCCAGCCGTCCTCCAATAGCTACCGGCTCTTCCTGGCCCTAGTCTCCTCCTCCCGTCGCTTGGCCAGCTCCTCCTGGAGGTGTGGCAGCACCGGCTGGTACTTGCATCGTAAACTCACCCTTGCCCTGTGGGAGGGAGGTGTGGCAAGTCATGTGACCAACATAATTATGATGATCTGGAGTAGATAATTGGGGCACTGAAAAGTACATTAGCTATAGGGTACAGATCTGTGAGGCATTAGTCTCACACATCAGTCGTATCTAATGTTTGAGGGGCTCCCTCTCAAAACTTTGTAATAATTTATTTATAGCAAATATCTTTGCTAGTGTCATTTGGACAACAACAACAACAGCTGTGCCTCCAATCCTATTGTATAAGTATTTGCACACTTCAACGCACTGCTATAGCTGTTAGGCACATATTAAAATTAATACGCATGACTACATGTACCACGACAGTCTGTCATGATATGCATTGACAAAATTACTTCGGTAGGAACACAAAGGGCTGCAGGAACTCTACCATGAACTGAACCACTCTTACAGTACACGGTAATAACCTGGTAGAGCAGGTCTCTGACCACAACAGCTGACAAAGTTCTAACAAACAACTACGCAGTCAATGCAGGGGAGTCCCCAAGTATCATCAGGCCATCGATTCCTCTCTGATCTATGACGGTGGGATACAGTTCTCCCTTGCTCGGGTTTACGGGCTGCAGGTCATACCCCCAAATGTACACTCGCTTCCTCTAGCTTAGCCTCGTTCCCACGTGGCCTTGAAACGAGGCTACCTGTAGCTGAATTTGTCACATCCTGCCTTCACTCTAAGACTCAGCACAGAGTAGTCAAAACATCGTGTTATATATCTCACTGGTGACATGATGGGCTCCAGGACACAAGACATGGCACGGGGGAAGGCTGGGGGAGGGGGGGGGGGGGGGGGGGGACGGACGGACATAGTCTGAAAACCTGTATTGCATATTTTCATGGACACACATGCACACACACGCTTCACCCACCATGCACTCAGACACCCACATGTCACAACCACACACCCAGACATCTCACACACATCACAACATCATCTGTCGGTTGACGGTGAGTGGCTGGCTCTGCACCCCTCCTACACTGCACAGTACCAGCACTGCGGCCTCCAGCACACGCAGGGAATGCTCCACTTCGATGGTGCAGTCAACGTGCCTGGGCGTGTCAATAATGTTGATGTTGACATCCTTCCATGTTGTGTAAGTGGCTGCTGACTGTGTGCATGTGTGCACCAGTGAGTGTGTATGAGTGAGTGTGTACGGGCCATTCATTTGTGACTGTGAAGGAGTGTCGGGAGGCACACAGCAATTCCACAACAATTTGATGTAATATTAGTTTATTCAGGAGTGCATAATGACCTCATTATGCGCTCCTGGTTTATTGCAGGCCACATTGCAATTGAATTCAGTTTGGATTCCGGCCCCATGCCGGGTGGGGGAGTTGCGATGTCAACAGTGCTGCAGAATCCCTAGCAAGAAGCTTTTTGAAGTGGCAACTTCTAAACACTTTGCCTCCCTCAAGTTTGGTTTCCTACTTGAGGGAGCCAGTGAAGACCAGAAATCCATACATACTCAGGTCTTAGATCATGCAAGTACAGAGGGGAAGATCTGGTACCAAATCTGGTCTAGTCAATGGTCGATCTTGCTACTGTACTAAGAGGTGTAGGGTATGAAGACGGCAGACATGCAATTCTCAGATGCATTCAGTGGTGATCAGAGCCTGTACCTGTATGGTGATGCCTCTCTGTCATTTCAGGTCCATGAAGTCCATGGTGGCTCCAACATTGTCCTTCCCCCTCACCTACACACACACACAACACAGTACATGGGGTAGAATGTGATCAGCGTGAACCAATCACCAGCCAGTGACCCCACCATAGCTAGTGATTGCTGCTTCGCCTCGTGCATGGAGCCTATCCTGCTAGTGTAGAACAGCATTCTCTCTGTGAGGGTGGTATTGCCTGAGTCAATGTGTGCTGAGATGCCAATGTTGCGGATCTTCTCCACCTCTACCTAGCCAAGATGATGACGGGGGCAGTAAGTCAGCATGGGTAACCTCATCAAAGCAGCCGTCTTCCCTCAACAGGCTTGAGCTGTACCATCTTTGGGCCAACAGCAACTGGGCCAAGAGCACCTACACACAGAATGTACATGTAGCAATCACATCCCAACACGTACTTCTATAGTAACAGAGGGTTGATCACGACCATGCCATGCACCCATGATCGACTCCCCTAAGGGTTTCGTTTGTTCACGTTCATGTATATACATGTATAGCTAATGAGAGGCTGTGGTAAGAGTCAAGTGCCCGCTACAACTCAATTCGGGTCCACTAGTGTTGAAAACTAGTACATAAGTTCATGTGGAGTGGTCCGTGATGAGCCAGGTGCATCATTTCAATGCAACGCTTCGACCCTACTTCAGGTGTGACACACTCCACTGGCTCATCGCGGACCACTCCACATTAACTAATGAGAGGCTGGTAATACAGTGCATGTACCAAAACACTTGATCCAGAATATGAGGTTCAACCTGTTGGAGAATGCCTTCGTAATGGCATAGTCCTGATCAACTTGGCAGGTAATGACATGGTCAGACCTAGCCTTGTTCCCAGGCCCGAGAGAGGGAGGAGAAAGGCGGAATTCCACCGCTATTTAGCGCATGCGCAAACAGTGGAAACCAGGCCCCTTTCTCCTCACCGTCTCGGGCCCGGGAACGAGGCTAGGTCAGACCATGCCATCATGTCATTACAAATCCATTCTCTAAGAGGATCCCCCAAGAGGTCAATCAGGACCCATGCATCCCCTAAGACTTCGATCAGGCCCCACGCTTCCCCCAAGAAGCTGATGAGGACCCCAAGGGGTTGGGCCAATGCCACTACGCATGCACAGATTTTGCAGGTGGGTCTGGCCACGCAAGACTTTACCAGACTACATAGTTAGTGTGTGGGATCAGACTGTGCATACCCTTAGATGCTGATCTGGCCAGGAGGCGACTCTAACTTACCCTTCTAGCACACACCCTGCAAAGTGGAACACCAGCACTGGTTGAGGCTAAAAAATTCATAACACCCGCATGGCCATTCCAGGTGGACCGCGCCCCCACGCATTTTTGCATAATTAATCGTGGCCTACCACATACTACCTCCGGGTCAGGGTACGTACGGGTCAAACCGCAACACGTACCGGAAGTAATTAGTTCTGCAATCTCCGATTGGACTTTCGTTTACGGTGCAGAAAAATGACTGCTATCACAGCAAAAACACATGCTCTTAATTGTAGCAGATCATGCACTCAGATTTAGAGGAATTGGCACTCACTGGCATAAGCACGTGCAGGTACTAGTAATTGGCGGGTCCTCTCATAACTAGTTGCCTTCCAACTAGGAACTAGTGGATATGTCTTATAAGAAAAGGCATGAAGGTACTAAAGTTCAGTAACAACATCCTAAAAATAAGTGCTATGGTCAAAAACATAGCAGTTACACGGACTACATTTAAGTACGTTGATGCTGAAATAGCGGTTACCCTTCTGAACCTTAGCACTAGCGTACACTAAAATCTAGATACAGTGTTACTTAAATGAAGGTCAACATACTAAACTTTAGGTAGGATTTCTATGTCTCAGCAGTCCCAATCGAAGTTTAAGCATGCATGTATTGATTATCTTCACATTATATGAACTGATTTCAACTTCAAAATGAATGAGAATTGAATGGATGTGGCCGTGAACTAAACGACTTTAAGTTTGCGGTAATATACAAAAAAACAACAACACAAAACGTAGAGCATGAGTATATATATATACATGCTACGTATGTCAGAAGAAAGTTCAGTCAGCTAACTCACAGAATGCTTGTGTTTCATCCATTGTATTTTCATCAGTGCTGTCAGTGATCATGAGTTTATCCTCAACACAACTGAGTGACCGATAGATGTTAGAATACGCAACACTAACTTTCTTTCCTTGCGGAAGAGAAATACATTCTCTTGTAATAACTCCATAACTTCCCGAACGATCGGGTTGTACTCGATGTGATACATAAAATGTATACCAAGCAGCACGATGACAGCTGTGAAAACCATTTTCCCAATAGCTGTAGTAACAACTTTTCGTTCATATACCACTACAGCAGACTCAATGCTGTTGGCTGTCCCCACTACTAGGACAAACGGATGTGTGTTGTTCTTGCTGACAGCTAGCCCCTCTTCAGTGCTCTATATAATGTGTGTATGCATGTGTTGGGTAGGACAAGGTTAGTAACTATTGGTCATAAAGATGTACCGGAATGCATTCTGCTCTCATGCATGACAATATTTACCGGAGCAAAGCAGACAATTGATCTCATCCTCGTATCGATGTCAATCTTGCTCCGACATTTCAACCTGCCCATTAGAAACTGGATGCAGAACATGAAGACCTCTGTACAGAAAACAGGGACATAGAACCATGATGTAGATGTACAGTTAGCATAGTATCATCAGTTTTGCAATTTGCCGTTTGAGCTGGCATCACCATCTGGAATGTTGGTTGCAGTTGTCTCTTCTGCCAGGTGCAGAATTGCTGGTTCGATGTTTTCGTACAAGCGATCTGCCAATTTCTGTATTTTCACTAGTGAACCACATTTTGGTATGTGGTGTTGGTTTGGCTATCACGAGATACACGGTGCAGAGTGCAGAGAATATCTGTAGGTAAGAAAATGGATACAAATGATCTACTCGACGGAGAAATCATGGTTTCGCAGAGATGGGTGACAGAGAACAGAAAAGTGAGTAAATCAATACTAGAGACATCCATCCGCAGTATTAAACACAACCCAACAGATGCCCGCAGTAACACAAGCGAACACACATGCAACAAAACACACTCATGAGGCTCAAGACACTCTTATCAGACTGATGACCAGACTTAGCCATGAAGTCCAACACACACACCAAACCACTCTCACAAAGCTCAACACAAACATATCAGATTGATGACCAGACTAGAATGCATGTATCAGACTGACGACTAGGCAAGGCCATAAATTTTTGTAGGCGTGTTTACCTTCACTGCCGTGCTAACGCATGAATTGCAGGGGCGCCGGAGCCGGTCCCGCAGGTCCCGCGGCCGCCGGACCAATGCTTGACCAAGTGCTTATTTAAAATTCATAGTGTACAGTAGTTGCACGATCGCAGAACCACAAACCGAACCCTTATGAATCCAATTACCATGCAGTGGGTTGGATTGTGGTTGCACAAGTCAATTTAGTGTAGTTTTGCGTGAGTGGCTGGGCTCAGCGCAGCTGGTAAAAGGCCCAGCTATACCCCGTAATACGTGCGCGACTGCTCATGAATAATTAATGTTACGTAAAAAAATTAGCGCGCGCTCCACGCGCAAACCATTGCCGCACCAACACTAACTTGCTTCCGACGCCCCTGAATTGTAGACTCAGAAATGAGCGTCAAGGACGAAGTACCCCTCAAAGGTTGGTAAAAGGGAGATGACAGATGTGCGAGACGGCCACTGGTCTTAGAGCACTGTTCACTTCGGTTTGTTTGCGGGATCAGCTCGCTCATCGTCTGTCACCGCTTACGGGATCGACGGTTTGCAAGGTGAGTTGTCCGGTTTGCTTGTAAGAAGTATCTCGGATCTCTACAAAGTCGGGGATGCCTTGAGAACGAAGAGTAATATTTCGAATAGCGTGTGACTGATTTGTAACTCACGCGACATTTACCACAAAAGTAGGAGTGTCCTTTGTTTATCACATGAATGATGACGCGCCGGAAGTCCACGGTTTGACCCCCCCAATGTTACCAGGCTCTCTTCTCCCTTCCGAGAACGAGAGCCTGGGAACGAGGCTAACCACCGCTGTGGCCACCATTGGCAATAGTGACTATAGAAGTCTTCACTGCAGTGTCTGATCTCCACAAACTATATTATCACTTGACAGAGCTCAACGAGCTCTACATCCTGGTACCTAGCAGGCTCTCCCACACGCGAACAAAAATTGAGAGAAAGGGGGAGAGCCTGGGATATTTTGTCCATGAGAAACGTCACATTTAATTGCGTGTGGGCGATCAAAACCGCAAGTCATGCATGAATATACTATAATTCTATACCAGTGCGTGTAGTTCTTATTTGAGACTATTGTATAGCTGACAGCGCTATCATGTTGCCCAATACTACACAGCAGCCGCATTTTTCCTGCTCAAAGACTCCGGAATCGCACCAGGTTCTGCGTGAGACACCAAGACGGCTGTTACATGACCTTGCTGAGAAGTGGCCGAATTCAACGTCAAAACGACCCGTTTCCAGGTTTGTACGAGTCGTTCTCAACACTTACTGTTCACATAGACTGCCAATGCACGGCTACCGTCGATCTCCACGCAGCTAACAGTCGAGCACTGAATGAGCCAGCTTCGTGCGGCATATTTGCGGTCAGTGTGCCCACTTTCAATCTACCCTTCTCTCTACCCTGACGTCACGCACGTGATAAATTATCCCAGGCCCTCTCCCGTTTTTCCGTACTTGTAAGCAACGAAAAGCTGGGCGGGGCCTGGGAACGAGGCTACCTGGTACCCTTGCTGCTGGGATCCTTGTTGTTGGCTCGGAGTCATAACAATCAAATGGCGTGGGCAGAAGCTCGCCTATAGCCGTAACTCTGGACTCGTCGGATTCTATCCAGCAATATAGTTTGTAGAGATCAAACACTGCAGTAAGGACTTACATAGCTGTCTGTGTTCCGTTCCATTCTCACCATCCCCTGGCAGCTCTACCAACTAGGCGAGCTGGGAACGAGACGTAGAGCATCCACAACACCTAGTCTTGGTACCGGACTATTCACGCACGGACTATTCACGCACGGCGTGAATAGTCCGGAAGACTGGCCATACATGAGTGGTTCTGACACCCACTTCAAAAGAAAGGTGGGGGGGGGGGGGGGGGATAATGTAGATAAGAATACCATTTATTCCAAGGCGTTAAGTGTACCCGCTTGCATGTAGTTTACTTAACGCCTTGGAATTAATGTGCTGCAAGACCCATCGTGGGTTCTACAAGATGCTGCCTTTGAGAAAATGGGGGCACTCATGTCAGATAACTCTGGCCGTTTCATTGGACTGTATGACCTTCCTCACAAGGATCAATCTTTTCTGTGGAAGGGGTCTTTCTGACACACATGAACAGCAATTTTTCTAGAGCTGTACAATGCCAATGAGTGGACTCGAACCACAGGCGAGCAAGCAATAGACTTGTGTCCTGTATCTGCAAATAGAGGTGTCAACAGGGTCCCTGTTGATTCCCTTGTAACCATTTAGTGCTAGCCACTCTCCGCCCGGCCAGTCAAGCGGGCGGGCGGAGAAACTTCTCTGTGTGTGCGTGTAACTGGCCTGGTGGAGAAGGGGCTAGCACGTGGCTAGACTGCCATTTTCATAGTCTTCACACGGCTGCCAAAAGAGGGATTGCCACCTTATAAGTCAAACAACTTATTCTGTTTTGACTGTGGATATTTTGGTACCCATCTATATTATATTGGAAACCCATACATAGTGTCTGGAGATGCCAACTTCTCCATGAAGTTCAATCAGCCCTATGTGGCACGTACCTTGATTGAGCTACCAGGGAATGCTGAAAAGAGTGTTAGCCAAAGATTGCAATCGCTGTCTATTATATATCTGTCGTTGCGGCATGACACACGAGTCACAATACATTGATCGTAAAACCCCAACATTAATTTTGAGATGAGGGAAGACTTGTCCACTGTCTGCCTGTGGTTGTGAAGAAACCTCCTCCCCCTGCATCCCTCCCTTCCTCAGGCCTCCCTGAATGTTGGTCTCTTGACTGAATGCTGATGTACTGAACAACGAAGTTACACAACTCGACGAGGTAAGACATAGTCATGCAAGTCATCTGGAAATGAGCACTGTCTACAGTATACAAACATGTTGACCCAGCAAGCGTCTGAAGAGTGTGCATGTACACATTACTTATCCTGCAGCTGGAAAACAATTTAATGTAGTCCAACCGCAATTCTGTACCTGGATATCTACTGATGCCTATAGGAGCACAAAAGGTGTTCAAGTCAAGAAGGTGGATTGGTGGACTAAGGTGCCTATAGTATACCCACTGTTGCCCAAGCAGCGGTGCCTCAAACTGAGCAAGCTGATACTGTCCCTAGGCACAAATACGTAGTCCCCGAGCATGAATCCTGACACCTTTTTTGTCTCCCCCCGATTGGGGGGGGGGGGGGGGGGGGGGGGGGGGGGTGGACATGCTTCAAAGGGTGGGTGCACTATCGGTAAAACCAGTCAGCTGACCTGGGACATGGTTGACGGCTCTAATTCCCAGACCCCTCCTCAGCTTGTTCTCATGTACCGTCAATTATTATTTTGTCTGGCTACTGGGCTGCTGTTCTCAGGCTCCAATCCCAGTGTTGGTCTTAATTCTTTGTGCTGTCTAGGATTCACATTGTTTAGTCAAAGTTGCGTAGCAACCCACAAACCAGGTGGACCAGGACCAGGAGGTCCCAGCCCACACTATCCTATTTCCCGGGCCACACTAGCCTCATTCCCAGGCCATGCTACCTTCATCCCCAGATCACAAATAGCCTCTTTCCTATAGCCTTGTTCCCTACTCTGTCCTCACACTGGAGGCTATCTCATTCTCAGGTGACATTAGCCAGATTCCCAGGCTACACTTTACTAGTGTGCAGGCTGGGAATGTGGCTAGTGTTGTGCATAGGTTCACCAGTATGCTGTTTATGCCAGCACAAACTGGTATGCTGTTTGTGCCATCGCTCTTTCTGTTAACACAAACACACACACACAACTCATGTATACACCACATAGAACGTCACTACTACGTATACTGGCCCCATGGAGAGGAGAGAGAGTGAGTTCGGGAACCAGTGAAGAAGCAGACGTGTTCCACAACCACATGCTTAGAGGATCGGATCCAAAAGGAAGAATGACCATGCAGACCCTAGTTATTGCACACCTAGGGCAGAATGGGGTCTGGCGCCATAAGACTACGATCAAAGAAATACTAACTATTATTATCATCTTTTGAATTGAACTTGCGTTGATAATTTGTGCTGTTTGAGGCCAATCTGCACACATAATATTTTATATTATATATACACATCCCTACAAAAATGTAATAATCATGGCAAGATTAGAATTTCAAACACAAGATCATGCACTAATACAAAATTACTAAATCTTAAGATGATTTGTGTACATTGTACGTGTCCACAGAGCGAGCCTGCAAGAGACACAAAATTTAATAATAAAATTTGATTATTAGCTTGATTGTCCGTTGTAGCCTTCTAGTCTGTCCTACTTCAACAGCTTCCCATCCTCTCTGTGGAGGGACAATTATGGAGGTCTGAGGGCATAACGACAAAATTAGGTGTGGATACTAGCCCAAGAATGCAGCAGAACCCCCTAGCTGACTAGTCTCGTACCCAGGCCCACACGCCGAACACAGAAGTGGGCCTGGTGATACATGGCAAAATATATACCTGTATGTGCTGATGTCAGCAGTCATGATTTCGGGTAGGCGAAACATGTTCGTCCGTTGTCAACTACTGCATAGTAATTACATTCTTTACTGTGTGAAAAGTGAGCTGTTCTAGCCTTCAACACTCACCTCTGGTCGCTCCTTGGCAAGGACTTTCTACTTAGCCATCACCAACAGCTACCTGCCGTGTGAATTCGAATGCATCCAAGTAAGGAATGTAATCGCTTATGCAATTATGCTGACTGAGCACATACGGGAATTTTGCCATGTGTCACCAGGCCCACTTCCGCGTTCCGAGTGTAGGCCTCGGTACGAGGCTACTAGCTGACATGATGTTACAACAGCAGAATTACATTAACCCTTTCCTGGATGAATTAATTTGCGTTTCATCATGGAAAATTGAATAATTCACAGCGGCACCGCTGTATGGCAAACTTCTTAGCAACCACTAGGTAGCTGAGCCATTTATACACATTATGATGTCATTTCTAGCCCATAGAAAAAGCGTACACGGCAATAACAGATTTATTTGACATTATCCATGAATAAGATGAGGGTCCAAAGTGTATTTTATGGATTTGTAAAGACGCGCATGTACTCATGTCGGATATATCCGGCTACATCCGGGAAAGGGTTAAGGGAGTGAGGAGGAGGGAGGGAGGAAAGGTTAACCACTTGAATGAATCCGCAAAAATTGATGCTAAAAGTAATGCCCGTCATGTTCTATATATAATCCTTGCGTCTGCTTCAACTGCAGCCCCTGACTCCATCTTCTTTGACAGTTACTCCCCGATTGCATCCACCAGCTAGATTCCAGCCCATGTCCAATGTTCTCGAGCATTCTTCGTGGAGTTTGAGGTTCAGTAAATTGATGTACGAAGGTTGCGCATCACTAGTCTAGTCCCGCCCTACGAACATCCCACTTCCGACACACACACACGCTAAAATCTTTATGTATTGATAGTACCGTGTGCATATTATAGCAGGCCTACCAGTACGAAGCAAGGAGCACTGTTGTCTTGTACAATTGTTATCACTTGCTGACAAACCCTGAGGAGAGAGGGAGGGAGAGAGGGGAGGGAGAGAGGAGAGGGGGAGGGAGGAGAGAGGGAGGAGGGGGGAGGAGACAGGGAGAGTGAAGGGGGGAGGGAGGGAGTGAGGAAGGGAGGGAGGGAGGAGAGAGGAGGGTGAGGGAAGTATGGAGACAGGGAGAGAGGAGGGAGTGAGGGAAGGGATCCCAGTACACACTGGTTGCTAAACGAGGACCAAATCTGTGTACCAAATCGGTAGCCCAGTAATGCAAAGGGGAATTGTATGAGGCGAAAGTGAGTGTAATTTACTGCAGTACGAGTGCTATTAATCCCAAATACCACAGCAAATTACCATACACTGTAATTCTGCT
>OZ007518.1:5896069-6066069 GCA_963931865.1 Axinella damicornis | reverse complement strand
AACATGTAAGGCAGACCAATATAGTATAGGGGTCTGCTGACATAACAAGACACCTTTTTTCAAAAAAATCGTCTCGGTGCAAGACTGATACAAGTGTTGGACACTACAGATGGTTTGGTTAAACCAACAACATTTGCTCGGTAAATAGCTATAGCTCAGAGATTAGATCCATTTCAGATGTTGGTGCATGCGTACTGATGAAAGGTGTCAACAGGCAAACTATGTCACAAGTTATGTTTATAGAGTCAAGTGCCCGCAACAGCGACGTACTTCACAATTCGGGTCCACTAGTGTTGAAATCTAGTGCATAAATTCGAAGGGTGGACCACGATGAGCCAGGATTTCATCTTCATACGACGTTTCGACCCAACTGGGTCTTCCTCAGGTAGTCACAAGTTGTTACACCAATAGACACATACAATAGACAATCCTCAATGAAGACGCACCGGCCATATTTTTGTCTCGGCGCCGAAGTGCCAAGACACAGTGCTGAGTACGTATACGTACGTCTGTCTGTCCACATAGCTGGTGCGCATGCGCGACGGATTTACTAACTAGTAATGTGCATGTGTCCGCACCCTACTGTGCTAGACAACCGCAAACAAGATCATGTGAGATTTCAGCAAGAGAGGTTATAACAACAAGAAGTCGGTATACGCAAGAATGATCGTCTGAGGAGCGCGCCAAGAACGCAGACTATACAAGCTGACTGAGAAAGGCAACGGCAAGGAAGACCTGAACAAGAGAGTCCGGAACAGAGAGAGCAACGACTACAACGACCACAAGCTGACCGAGAGAGGAAACGGCTAAGAAGGCAATGTGTAGCTAGCTAGATGCTCGTAGACTACATGTGTACATCTGATTCAGTATTCCTCCATAATTTGACAAATTTAGTCTAAGTCTTCTCTTCAAGCCACTTTGTCTGTGTGCTCGCGTATACTTTTCAGTCCAAGTCAAACCAGTGTGCCTTTCATTGAAGTTTGTCCATCATATATAAACAAACATCACATGAAGAAGTAGGTTAAATATCATGTACGTCTCAAGGCGTCAGGACAAAATTACATGATTGCAACTCAGTGTTAGAAGAGTGCAGATGTATCTACTCAACATGTTTGCAATACTGTAATGTAGCGTCCCAAGTGAACATTTATACGTGACTTTCAGTTCAGCACTTGTAAATGAATGATGCATATACGTGTCTATCACGTATGATCGGTTAAACCACTATCCCGACCCCCCACCTCCCCTTAATGTACCAACTCAAGTCCACATCCTACCTTTCTGTCACTTGACCTTGTCCTTGAGTAGGATCGTCCCTTCAGCGTCTCCGGGGAAGGCAGGGGAACTCCAGGCTTGAGCTGAGAGATGATGTCATTATTACATCATAAATACAAGTGGACTTAGTGTTATGGTTACGGCCTCCCCCTCCCTACTCTTACTCCCCACCCCACTCCCCACCCCCTCCCCCCTCTCCGCACAAATATTTCCAAGTTTATACACGTACGTAGTTGTGCGTTATTATGCCAAACAAGTGCTGAATTACCCCGTGCGCATGTGTGCAGCTGATCGGTTTGTCTGTCTGTCAGTCTGTCAGTCTACCCGGAGGTGTCTGTCTGTCAGTCTACCCGGAGGCATAATATCACAGGCTCTCACCTTTTCTCTCAATTTTGTTCGAGCTTGGGAGAGCCTGGGAACGAGGCTAGGTCTAGGTTAGCTACTCAGTGACCTTGCAACCAGAAAGTTGCACACATGAATATAATTATGTGGTGAAACTTCATTACAGGAAGCCTGGCCACATATTTCATAATCACATTTCCCAAAGCAATTCATTGGGATGGGCTAGAATAACCTGTGAACCACAAAAGCACTCTAAAGCTACGTAAGCACTGAAATCTCTCTGCCATTTTCGATCCTACGGTGGAGATAGAGGTACATGCTCTTATAATAACCTGCAGCTATGGTATGTATGCAACCCAACCCAAACCATCTCCAGCGTGGATCACTTCTGCATGTGATCTGCACTTGGGTCTGGGGCCAAGACAAGCCCCCCGCCCCTAAACAATTTTCGAAGTGTTGACATGGTATGACATGCATAACCAATCATTACACTCCTGGTAGGGGAAAAATTGTGCCGCGTAAATAATTAATGTTTGACTACTTAGCAACGGATTCTGATCACATCGTCGTGATAGCTAGCATGCACTGTCCTCACCATACAATGTTGGTCCTGATACTCACCTTGGTGATGGAGCTACAAGCGCTTTGCAGTGCGGTCTGCCACCATTGCTCGATCGCTCTCGTCGAAGTTCATTGCCAGTACAGCTCTTATGAAGGCCCCACAAAGATTCAGACCATACAGGTATGATCGCTGTCGTTCGCTGATGCTCACATGCCGAAACTCACCGTGCTGTTGAAGTTGTGAGCGCTGTAATAAGTTCTTGTCTTCCCTTTGGCCGCCATTGCTAGCAATCGGCTGAGCATGGTGGTTGCCATGTGGCATGTGCGTTAATTGGAATGAGTCGCAATACCTAGCTTGCGCTACCAGCAAGTTGCAACCGGTTGCAATGGCTGCAGCTACCAGGAGTGCGGTTGCTCCTCAATGATTGATGCTCAAAATCAGAATGGTCACATGTGACTGCATGTGAAAGGCATGAAGCCAAGATAATAGGAGGAACAGATTGATATCCCACTTTGACAAGCAGAGATGCACAACATGCAAAGGCATCGCTTTACCCAGCTTTGCACATGCGCAGGGTAGGATATGAAAAAAATATTCATCACCAGCTAACGACTGAAAAATATTCACAGCTGCAGGGTTTTATATTCGGGATGGCGAGCAAATCATTTCTAGTGAGTTTGCCATGGGGACAGAAATTGATCTGTAAGGTTGGCTTCTGGGTCAGTAAAGGCTGGAAATCTGAATGAAATAATGAGACTCACCAGTCCTGCTGTCTGTTGCAAAGCTGCTCTCCTGACCGACAGGGTCCTGCGGAGGGCCCAGAAGGGAGTAGTGTGGGTGCAGTACAGTAATCCTGCTCCATGCGCTCACACAGCATGTACATGCAGTTACAAACTAGAATGTGTCCGATCAATTTTGTTTGTTATTGTCGCATAATTAGACATTTCGGTACAACCCTGCTAATGTTGCACATGGTGGCGTGGTCGTGCTAACGCATGTAACGGTGGGCGCTCAGCAGCAAGACTATGACTACATGATCGACCCAGGCTACGATGGCGGATGGTAAGTCAAAGCCTGTTATGTACTTGCCTGGAATCACACAACTTCGAGCCAGGGAGAGTAGTCTGTTCCCAGACCAATTTTCGCAGACGAAAAACGGTCTGGGGACGAGACTAGAGGGAGAGGGCGTGGCTCATTTTAGAAGCGGGCCTTGTTCAGAGGGAATAGAATCTCTGCAGAGTGAGAGCATGTTTTTTTAGTCTGGAAGGGAAATTGCCCCAGAAGAAGTCTGACACAATGAACCATTCTGCATGCCGCAGTCTAATGGACATTCCACGTATTTGTTGCATATTAGTTTCTCATCAGGGACTTTCCAAGAATAGTATGCGGGCGGGCGGACATTACCATTTTGCCATTATAATATCAGATTAGTGTTCAACAGGAAATCCGCTATATAAACACTACTTTGCAGACCTATGGTAGTTAACTAACCGTGAAGTCGCCAAGGCACCAGCGTTTTGCGAGCTGTCTTTCTGTAGATGGTGAAGTTCAACCTCTCCATTACTCAATGTGTGAGCACTGTCTCGAGGTAGAGTCCAAGGTGTGTGCAATGGCGAGTTTCATGCGGGGGTAATATTTCATGCGGGCGGGGGATGAGAAACTAACGTTCAACAAATAGTGGCCTAAACATTGAGGTAAATCATTTCTCATGAGCAAGTCCCTACATCCTTTGGGCAGGGGCCTGCCATGGAAGCGAGGCTAAGCACAGCTAAATATGTAGGTTGGGTGTGGTTAGTGCAGGGTTAGAGCTAAAACACGGACTCCAAAGGTAAGTCGTAGTAATAGCCAAACCTCTGAAGTGGATATGGTTGGCTAAGTTATGAGCCTATAGTACCTACCTTGCAGTTCATACAGTGTGAGCATAATTAGAACTTGACGTAGCAGAGTCGATGTAGCCGAGCGAACAGTACAGTGCACGTGGCTAATTGTGTGATTGACCCACAATGGCGGATGGTAGCCTCATTCCCGGGACTTCTACACCCGTCCAGTTTTTGATCGCTTGCAGTATGACTGCATACTGCAAGTGATCAATAACTGGAGGTGTAGAAGGTCTGGGAATGATGCTAGGCAGCTGGTGAGTTGAAGGTTGATGTTGGTATTATTGTGATACATGTAGCTACGTCATGGAACCACCTAATGATTCTAAAGTTGTGAGGCTGCACCACAAGTGCGTGTGATGGTGACAAAACGGTTGTAAGCTGCACATGTACAGAAACTGCAGTCGCCACAGCTCCACCAAGACGCAGCATAGGTAGAGAAGCGTTTTATTGCCATGTTCTTTATACAACTAAGCTCTGGCAGGTAGCTTCTGATCACCAGTATTTGCAGGGGCTTAGCTATGATTTGGAGACTGAGGAGGGATGCGCGCGAATTGCGTGGCGAAAATTTTCTACCTAATTAATTCATTACTTCCGCAGTGTGCGCAAACAGTTGCTCTCGAAATGCTACAGCAATATGCCGATAATAATAGTAATGCCGGTGCCCTGACTGTCCCAGACTTGCAGCACTATCCGCGTTAAGGGTATATACGCCGGCTCATGGTCAGCCTGGCTCCTGTCTCTGTCATCGGATTGAACGCACATCGTATGCGGCGTGCCATTGCGAGGATGTAGGACTCTGGACACGCGTGTCATTGTTCAGAAAAGCGAGGAGGCAACTGCCTCCTCTGCCTCAATGCTAGCTACGCCCATGAAATGTTGTTTATACAGAATACTTGGGGTGAAGTTATGAAACGGTAGCCTCGTTCCCAGGCCTGCACCATTTTCGGTTGCATGAAGAATTTGTGCAGCCAAAAACAAAGCAGGCCTCGGCACGAGGCTAACGAAATTGTTTGTAGCACAATTCTGAAGGCATTTCCATGAAGCGCTTGTTGATACTTTCCTCCCTCAGCCGTATCCACATATTTGACTGTGATGGATGTTGAGAATGAACTAAGTGAGGTGAGAGCCAATGGCTGGTACCAACTGGCACTACAGCACAGCCCTCCCTCACACACATCCACACACACCTTCCTCTCTACCTTCAGGTGGACACACCCACCCTGCTGAACGAGGGTCTTCCTTGTGTCATCCCTGGTTTGGAGGAGGTGAAAGTGGAAAGAGGAGATTCAGACCTGCAGCCAAGAGTTCCAGGACCCACCTCAGCTTGTGCAGTGTAGGCCAGCGTATGTATTTGCTAAGAGATTTACGATTCAAGTCATGTTTCCTATAGTCGAAAAATTAATAAGTTTGTATGTTGAGGCTTGTGGAGAAAGGTCCATCAAATTTAAAACTTACCTTACAACCACACACTTCAACTTGTACGTCAAACCCATAGCGATTGACTAGTCCGTCTGATGAAAAAAGCTTTTGTGACTTTCTGGTTTGGTAGTTTTGCAATGCTTTCCTTGAAGTGTCTTATGTAGGTCATAAAAGCACTTGAAAGTGAAGGATATGTTGTTGTAAAGGCTTATAAATTTACCGAAGTTGAGATGTCATGCCATCCCTCGTATAAAGTCTACCGACTCTATGGTATGTTGTGTCCGGGCACAGCAGCAATCGCAACAGTATAGTTGAAATCTTTGTAGCCTTTTTTGAATGCTAAAATGTACGTTGTACGTACACTGTATGCTCAATTTTTTCTCTAGGGGTGTACTATGTACGTATAAGGTGGCAGGCAAGCA
Source organism: Axinella damicornis (assembly GCA_963931865.1). NCBI lineage: Eukaryota > Metazoa > Porifera > Demospongiae > Axinellida > Axinellidae > Axinella > Axinella damicornis. The sequence continues at coordinate 6,060,169 of OZ007518.1, read as the reverse complement.
AAGATACATGGTACACGTGAATTGGAGGCGTGGTTTCTGATTTACCACTGTCAAGCATGCCAGCTAGCAGCAGCTGTGCAGGCCAAATGAACGTCTCATCAGGGTTGCTCCCTTGCAACTGTACAAAAACAGGAAAATTGACCGTGCGATATCGGTTAGTTGTTTGCTGCTCCAGAACAGGTTTGGTTCATATGTAACACTTACCGTGAATACCGCATTTGGTTTCCATTTATGGCAGACTAGCAGGTTACAATTAACGTCTTTTAGATTAATTCCTAAATCACTTGCCCGCCACCTTGCTGCATAGTAACAGAGCAAGCCATTGACAAAAATCGTTCTAAAGTGAGCAAAAGCAACGAAGGAACGTACAAGGACCTCTCTGGCAAACCTGCTGAGGTATTTGCAACAATTAAGTAATAACTATGTGGACTCCGCCCAGCAAGACTAGGACTGAGTGAGTCGGTGCAACAACAGATTAATTTGGGCCAGTTGTGTAACATCAGTAACATCAGGTTAGGCCTTCAGTCTTTCTCTTGTAGTGCTTCTGTATTGCTAGGAACATCAAACAAGTTTGGGTTGTCGTGGTGATGCTGTGCAGAATGTAGGAAGTCACAATCACCCACTCCTATAATTTAAGAAGGGCAACAACACGTGTATGTGTACTGAATAGCATAAGCGTGATTCTTGCCAACAGAATTTGCAGTTGAACTGGAAGAGCGGACATCACATGCTGACCTGTATTGAGTGCCACAGTAAGAATGACAGTGGAGTCTTATGCCTCCAGTACGACAATGAAAAGATAGTCAGCGGACACCGGGACAGCACCATCAAGGTATGTGTGTGCACTGCATTGTGTGTGTTGTTTACGCAGTTGTGCAGTTTAGTTTGTGTGTGAGTAGAATACTGTTCAGGTGTGTTTATAAGATGTGTTATCACATCATAATAGATGGTCTGTTGATTTTGCCTAGTGAAATTGTTGATTCTGTTTCAGTATTTAGTTATCATTATGTGATTAGAAGATAATTAACCCTATCAGCCAGTCTGCTTGGTGGTCAAATGGTTAAAGTGCTGGACTGTGGATCTAGAGTTCTGGCTCCACTAAGTGAATTTCTTTGTTCAGGTTGAACTCAGCTCTATCCACAAAACTGAGGAGAAGTGTTATACGACCTGAACAAAACAAATCTGCTTCAAGTCTGAAGTTGGGTTTACAGCAATTGGGTTAATGTTCTGCTACGTAGGTAGCACCGTATACTGTATATAGAGAGGGATATGTAGTCAGGAGAGGTGTAATCTGTAGTATGATATTTTGACAACTTACCTTGACCTCCCCGTTCACTCACCACAGATCTGGGACCGTAAATCTCTGAGCTGCAACACAGTGCTACGGGGTCACACTGGGTGGGTGAGGTGCCTGCAGTATGATGACAGAGTCATCATCACTGGATCAGATGATGCCACCATCAGGTACAGTGTATACAGTTATGGGTGACGGTGTGATGGGTGATGATGTGATGGGTGAGGGTGATGGGTGAAGGTGTGATGGTGAGGGTGTGATAGTGAGGGGGGTGTGACAGTTGATGGAGTGGGAGTGTGACAGTTGAAGGAATGTGAGTGTAACGGTTGAGGGAATGGGGGTGCGACTGTTGAGGCTGGGAGGAGGTGACTATCGGAGGGTGAACATGATCCAAGCATGCAGTTTTCCTGCAAAATTGTGAGTCTATAAGCACAGACATGAATTGACTCCCTGAGAAGCTTTCTGCTTGCCTGAGCAGTGTACTCCTTGTCCCAAGATCACTTACGGCCCACCAGGAGTGCATCTTGCTGGCTTTGCCGACTCGATGTGCTCCCGGTCCTATACCTACTGTCTGTGTACAATATGGTTAACCAGGCAATGGTTTCAATTGGGCGATTTGACAATTCAAACTAAACTTTGCTGATATTAAATGGCTGGCCAGACGTGCACGGTGCAGCAAGATGACCTTCCAACTTCAAGATACTAGTACAAGGTACCTCCACAGGAGGGAGTGGGGGGTGTGATGGTTGAGGGTGGGGGGTGTGATGGTTGAGGGTGGGGGGTGGCAATAGACCGTTCTCATTGAACCGTATACTACTCCGTAAATTCTTTTTGGGGGGCAGTCCCGGCAATCTAATATTATTGCGCACATAGGGGAAAACCCAACATCGCCAGGTATTTACAGTCCTATTTTCGCGCGACACTATTCGATGGCAGCGGTCTTGTAAACACTTGACGACGAGAGATTTCATGCCCTTTTCGAGTTTGTTGCGACTTGAGACGAGGTACCTGTCAAAAGTTACGTCCCAGAATACTGGTATTTACTGCCTCAAGCCTTGCGCAAGGTTTGTTCACGGTAAGAATTAAACTAGCGACTGTTTTAACTTGTTATCGGTCTTGTTCTCGCTGCATAGGTACTCCCTGGATAGCTATAAGCGGCTAGCTGCATCATCAGCCCTCGTCTGCTTCAGTCAGTGCTTGTTTGGAGAGTAAGTTTCAACTTGTGATCACTGATAGCTAGCTATGTTGGCTGCAGCTGAGAACAGTGCTCAAACCTGGTGCTGATATGCCATAGAAGCGAGCTGCTGTTTGATTATAATACATTGTTAATCTATCGTTGTAGGATTGCGACATGGACCATTGTGTATCCCTCACTGAGAACGACATACCTGGTGCATCACTTAAAGGCCGACCTCCAGAGCTCCTTAAGAAGGATGAACTGAAACGATGGCTTCAGTGCAGAGGAGCACATGTCTCTGGGTCAAAGGAAGAGTTGGTTAGGCGGGTCAAAGCGTATGTTGAAGCTGGACTTACAAATCGATTGACTGATCCTGACGATGGGGCAAACCTCCAATGTAAACGAGAATCACTCAGTATTGTTCCCGGTGGTAAGGAAAATTTGCCTCCCTTGGCCCCTGCTAATGATTGGTGTAATGGCTTGGGGAAAATTCCGAACATTAACACCCCTGTCATAATAGAGTATTTAATTACAGGCAGGGCAGTGACATCAGACGGTGGCCAAATGGATGCATTCCGATGTAAGAAGGGGGAGAATTTCTATGCTGAAAAGTATGTACATGACTACAAGCACAACAACAGCACAGCTGGTCTGTGCTACATCTCAGCAAAAGTGCATGCTTCGATGAAGAAAGAAAAGTACAGGGTAGAACTCTGTGTACAAAAAACCCCTGTGAAAGTTTTAACTGGCCATTGTACTTGCCCAGCAATGGAATGGCCTTCTGCTGCATGTAGCCACGTAGCTGCCCTGCTCTATGCTACCCAAGACTTCATTACACAGGGATTAAACAAAGAGGGAACCTGCACGGATCGTCTGCAGTAGTGGCATAGACCTGTAAAGAGAACCATTCCGCCAACACAGGTACAAACACAAGTGTTCAAAAAACCCAAGGTGAAACAAGATCTTGATATCCCTGCACGGCCAACAGCTGATCGATATGACCCCCGTCCACCCACAGAGCGTCACACAGATGATCACCGTCTTGCTGCTTTTAAAGGGGGTCTGAAGGGGCTGGGCTATTCCACTGGTTGGCTCATGCAACTAACGGCTTCACCTGTCGTGCCAAGAGGTGCTACTCTTCCCCACCAGTTTCCATTGACTGAAGAGGAACTGGCTACATCTGCTTTGAAGGAGGTTATGTGTGTGACAGCCCAGGAGGCAGAACTGATTGAACACCAGACAAGAGGACAAGCTGCAAATGAACAATGGCTACAGTACCGCACTTGCAGGATAACTGCTTCTAACTTTGGGCGTGTCTGTCACTCTACCTGGTTCCAGCACCATGACCCCAGCAAAGTGAAATCAGTGGTGAAAGACCTGTTATGTCCTCGCAGGATATCAACAGTGGCAATAGAACATGGGCGGAGGTTTGAACCTGAAGCGAAGGCTAGGTACGTTAAGTTCCAGCAGCAACAAGGAAATCAAGTTTCTGTTCAAGATTGTGGCCTTTTCCTTCATCCTTATACTGGCTATTTTGGAGCATCACCAGATGGTCTTGTCCATGACCCCCAAACCTACCCCCCTGATGGACTGTTGGAGATTAAGTGTCCATATAAGCATCGCAGTGGCACAGTTTTGCTAGTCTCGTGCCCAGACCCTCCTCGCACGTGCGAGAAAGAGGGTCTGGTTACACAAGTCCAAATCCTTGGGCTCGCTTCAGAATTTGAAAGCGGCCAATGAAATTGCAAAGCGGCGTTTATTAGAATAATTTGGTAGCGGAGGAATGCAATAATGGAGTCTCAGCTAAACGGTGTGTGTCAAGCGTCTTCGCGAAAGGTTCCCTGTTGAAGTGGTAAAAGCAGCGGTGTTGTTTGGAGTACAGGCATTAGGCTACGATGAACCCACGGAGGAACAAATGCACATTCTGCGAGCATTTTCTTTTGTTGGAAGTGATGTTTCTCCTGTCTTCCTACCGGGAGTCAACGTGGAAAGTATCTGTGCTATGCTGCCTTACCGTCAGCTTTTGGATACCTACGATCTGTTGGAAGTCTTTCTGGCACACATAGTACTCGGCATCGGGCAGTCTTCTCTTGAAAGGAGGATCCATGAACTCGCCAACGAATCTCCGAACAGCTTCGTTTGTAAGTTTGCACGTGTTGAGCTTTCTGCGCTGTTTCACTGCTATAAGTATTTGTCTCGCAGATGCCGCAGCGAATACATGCACGACTTTCAGCCATAATTTGGCCGTATTGTGTGTGATGATGAGATTCATGTTTCATTTAGCATTTTTTCACCTACAATTACAAGGCTTCGGCACTTCCGCTAAGCCCAAGAATTCGGGCTTGTGTAACCAGACCCTCTCCCCGGGGGGGTGGGGTCTGGGCACGAGACTACAGTTTTGCAAGCATGCATGGACAGAAACTTCTGTTGTGCAACACAAGACGGTATACCAAAACTCAAGAGAGAGCATGCATATTTTTACCAGATTCAGGGTCAACTATATATCACAAGCCGAGAGTGGTGTGACTTTGTGGTATACCTCAAGGACGTAGATACTGAAAATGAAAACACACACTTGGAACGCATTTACAAAGACGATAGTTTTGTAACTTCAATGGTAGCTAAGCTTGAGGAATTTTATACCCAGTGTTTAGCACCTATGAATGTACATTTTAATGGTCCCAAATAGAAATGACAATGTTTCAAGTGTGATGTCCTATTCAGTGGGAGAATGGTATGAAGCCAACTACACTATAACTCCGTGGATGCATGCATGGTATTCTCTATAGTCTCGTTCCCAGACCGTTTATCCAGCGTGTGTATATGTATTGCTTCCATGGCAGTATACTAAAAGCGATCCGTGCTGGGGTTGGTTGGGTCTAGCTGGGACCGAGACTATAGGTATTCTCCTACATGTACCCATAATATGTATAGGTGGAACTTACCCCTCTGACTATTCTATGCTGAGCATACAAATTCATGCACCAACTCACAGATTCACAATTGGCGGCAATGATATCATGAAACAAGGGGACTTTGAAACTTAGTGAGCATACAACACACATAAAATGCTTGGTCAACAACACTAACCATTGAAAGTGGAATTGGGAAAAGCAAAAAGTTTAAAATTCTTTATTCTGCCGATGGGCCGTTCCACATGAATTCTAAGTGAGGCTATTCGCCTAGTTGTTATGGTTTCTGCTGCACTAAGCTGATGGTTGCCAATTCGGAATGGAGGAATATTGAGGAGAACACCCTGCTGCACAAGTGCTCAATGTCAAACCCCTTATCAGCCATCACAGAGTCCCCACATTCCAGGAGATCAAGGATTCCCGAGTCCTCTGTGATCTTTTGGTCAGATATGCTGCCACAATATAGTGGTGACACAAAGGTGATATAGCCTGCTGGCGCTATTCCAATGAGTGCTTTAAATGTGTTACAGTTTTTGTATGCAGACCATGTGGCAGATTGACTGTACAACGACGAAGGTTTCTCAATTTCTATTTCTGTAGCGTCAAGAATCACTCGGGTTGATGAATATCTTTCAAAACATTTCGGCATATCTCTCTGAATCTGGTCCCTTGTGGGAAAGTTGTCAATCCCTTTAAACTCGTGATAGAGGAAGTTGATCCACGTTACAAAAATTCTTGATACACTTGCTCTTGAAATCTGAAAACGATGAGCGAGGTCATTTAGCTGAAGGCCTAGACGGAGACGAACCAACACGAGGAAGAATTCATTCATTGCTGTTAGCTTCCTGTCTTTACCCTTTAGTGACGAAGGGTTTCGCTGGACTGTAGCACTGCTATTCCAATGTGAAGGTGAACTCTATCTCCTAGGTATTCCCATAATAGTGCAAAAGTTTGATAGGTGGGAAACCCAGTGTAGTACATGAGATCTTCATCACTGTCCATGAATGTCTCAATACAGAATTGAGTAGAGGACAGCTTGGTTTCATGAACCCTAATCTCGGCCAGCGCAGATGCTAACTCAATTTTTAGGCTATCAAGCTGCTTGTGTGAGGATGCCTCAATGTTACATTGGCACTCAACATCACATGCTAGTGCAACACACTGGATTCCCTTATTTTGGATTCCCAGTTGAGACTGCTCCCGTCTTTGTGTGAGAACTCTGTAAAGTCGGGTCTAGCTTGAAGCGTCTCAAGATGGTCAGATTCAAGCGCCTGTAGTGCAAGAACGCAGGGTGCTATGATGATCGGACCTGAGCATGATGAAAGCCCCATCTCTGTACTTTCAGAAAATAGCCACATCATGGGGTGACAACCCCATCAGATTTGGAGCTATGAGCCCCCGAAGTCAACCATGTTTCATGAATTTGGTTTGCGTAGGTGAATTCATGCTGCCATATCTCGAGAACGCTGCATGCTATGGACACGAGACTTGCACCATTGGATACACCGAAGACTAAAGATGTGTGGAAATATTGTGACAACCCCATCAGCTTTGGAGCTATGAGCCCCTGAACTCCACCAAGTTTCACAAATTTGGTTTGCATGGGTGAATTCATGCTGCCATATCTCGAGAACGCTACATGCTATGGACATGAGACTTGCACCACTGGATACAACAAAGACGGAAGTTTATAAAGATGTGTGGAAATATTGTGACAACCCCATCAGCTTTGGAGCTATGAGCCCCTGAAGTCAACCGTGTTTCATGAATTTGGTTTGCATGGGTGAATTCATGCTGCCATATCCCAAGAACGCTATATGCTATGGACATGAGACTTGCACCACAGGACACAGCAAGTATATATTCTGCTATACTCAGTGAATTTATGTAGAGTGATGTCAAAAAAAATTCAGCAGGTTTCTAGCAATAGTTATGTTGCTGTAGTGCTGGTGGAGGTGGAAGTGCAGAAGGAAGTTTATGAAACTGTCGCCGAATTGGAAGTGAGTCTTTGACCACCAGGCTAACTCGTCTAGAAACAAAGGTACTTGCTTGCTCACGACGTGCTGGCTTTAGAGTCTCCAATCGACTTGCTTGACCTGTTGGTTTGTTGAATGAAGGACGTTCGCCCGGTCATGATCTGAAGTTTAGTAGTAGAATGGAAGCTGTGGGTCTAGTCGCTTATCAAACTGCACGCAAATTTTCCTGCATAACTGTGGTGAGTCGAAAGAACTGCCAAGCAGATCTCTCACCATGCTGAAAAAACACTCAACATCATCAGTTGTTGAGGCTCTTGGGTGTTCCACAGGTACCAGGCATTTGGTAGCACGTTCCCTCATCCATTCAGTGCTCTCTATTGTAGTAAGGAGTGCAGTGGTTGTCTCCCGTGTGAAGCCTCTCACATTGTTGATTGTCCTGTATAAATGCATGGAAAAATTATAATGCAGTAGCTACATGCAAATGATAATCATGAATATACCTATTGACTTCAAGCAGAGAGAAGTCATGGGAACGGTGCCAGGGCATGAGGTCATCAAGAATGTAGTGCAAGAATTGTTTGTTGAGAGTTGAGCGTTCTTCTTCAGCCAGTCCTCTTTCATCATTTGCACGATGCCATCCAAGAACGGCTTCCACATACTCAGCTTCTGCTTTGTAACCTTTCGAAAATAGCCACTTCAGGAAGTTAGGGTTGAACATCAACTCGGCATCTCTCACTGATTGCTTCCTGTCACCTCTCAAGATTGACATGGTCAGCAGGATACTTGAGAGTCTCATGGTAGTGTTCAAGGTTGATGCTGGAATTTCCCTTGTTGGCAATTCTCTGAAGTATAAAGTACAAAACTTCAAAACTTGCAAAGGTAGCTATATAATATGTTGCTAGTGCCTTCAGGAGATGGCCATGATCTTCCCGTTCATGAAATTCATCTCCAGTAATTGGATCTGTTTCAGGAACATATGCATGGGTACAGAAGGGGACACCTTGTCTGGTCCACTCGCAAAAGTGATAGGTGTAATCAAGTTTTGCCAGTATTGAATGAAGTTCATCCACTGAAGTCTCACTCATTCCTGTATAATATATGAAGTAATAGTTGGTGTAATCATTAGGTTTGTATTCATACCATGTATTCATACTGAGTATATACCAGGAGTCCATGGTTGAGGTGTGTAACCAACAGGAACTGTACTGACTCGAAGCTGATGAACAACCTCGTTCACGGAAGTTTTTACTCTCAACAGAAGTCCACAGATCTTCTGGAGTACTTCCTGAGTAAAAACTGGATTATGCTTCTTGGCAACCATGCCCCCATCTGCTGTGAAGCCTATAGTGAGTTTTTGTTTTAGTTTGAGGTATGCAGCTCAATACAACAATATTGATATTAGCTACAACTCACCACCAATTGTCAGCATGCTCTTCATTGTTCCTTCGCCCATATGAGCATATCTTTGACGAGCTTTGCTTTTGATTTGCAAGATGGAGACTGAACGCTTTTGCCCATTTGCTCTCAGAGAATTAAATTCTCCATCAGACCTGTTACAGAGATCAGTAGAGTTGTATAGGCTGTATAGATACAGTGAGTTACCCTTCTCTTACCTACAGCCTTCATTCCTCTTTTCTTCATTTCCAGCTTGATCTTGTTAGTGAGAAGGCGAAGCTTGCTATCACTGATACCAAAGTAGGGAAGACACTGGACTGGTATAGCATATGGCTTCTTCAGCCGTCTGGATTCACTGAGCATGAATACCATGATGTGTGTTGCAGGAGTTTGTTTCTTCCGGTACAAATCTTTGAAAAATTGCCTCAATCTTGGTCTGACATCTGACAACAGCTTTGGAACATTTGCTGATGGTACTGCATTGACCAAGGAGGTCTGTGGTAAGTTAGCTTGTTTGATGGCATTTGCCGTAGCACTAAGCTGTTGTGCGATTCTCTGCGCCTCATTGTAGAGGTGACGATGCTCTTCCAGCTCCCATGCTGCCTCTAGAAGCTTCTTGTCGATGGTAGGCTTCTCAAGCATGCTGTCATATGTTTTTGGGGCTTTTTCAATGCCTAAACAGAGTAATGCATGTACATTTCACCATGTTAGCTATAGCACATCCACTCTATACTCACCTTGTACAATGAAAGATATCTCTTGCAGGAGTGCCCCCCTCACATTCTCCAACTGTGTAAGAACAACTTGCACACTCAGGGGCTCAATCTGTCCAAGAGCATCTGATTCTTGAAGCACAGATTGATACTCTGAGTATAGAGCCTGAACGTGGCCATCACAAAGATCAACATCACCGCCCCATTTGCCTTTCACTGACTCTGTCAAACCAGGGGTTATATCACAACTGTCAGCCTTTATCCACCAGTGTGCATCAGGACTGTTGGTAGCAGCACGATATAAAGCTGCTTTCTGAATGTGGTATAGATTTTACAATTTTGTCAGTGACATCCAATTAAAGAGATACGGGTCATTCCGTGTCAAGTCAACACAAATAAATCCTGACCTCTTCCGATTTTGATGAAACTTGGTGAGCCTGTTAGTTCTATTAAGAAACCACTGCACACCAAATTTCAACTTCTGAAGTGCTATAGCTTTTCAACTGCAACAAATTTAATTTTGGCCTCAGGGGCCCGTTTTAGACCGCGTGCCATGACTGAAATACCCATATCTTCAGATGTGATCAACGTAGAGAGTTGCAACAAGGATTTTCTCGAAGCTCTTGAAAGGCTCTTTCATTTGGCATATAAGAGTTTGATGTTTGATCTATTCAAAGTTCAAAGGTTATGTAATCTGACCTTTGACCTTGGTTCTGGAAAAACGAAAGTTTGATTTTTTCCAAACTTTTCTTACAAAGACCTTGAACCTACGTGTGTTTATTCACCAAGTTTTAATTTGGGACTACAATGGGAACAGCAACTATAGATCAAAATGTATACGTTTTTTTGTATTCATGCTAATATTTGTTGGTCTATAGCTGCTGTTCCCATTGTTGTCCCAAATTAAAACTTGGTGAATAAACACATGTAGGTTCAAGGTCTTTGTAAATAAAGTTGGAATAAAATCAAAGCTTGTTTTTCCAGAACCATGCATATGCAAGGTCAAAGGTCAGATTACAAAACCTTGGTTAATTGAGAGACCACTCCCCAACCTCCTCAGTCTACAACTACAGGTATACTTCTTCACCGTAGTTGCCTGTTTTTACACCACATGCCATGCATGACTCAAATAGCTACCTAATGCGATCTGTACAGAGATTAAAGTAGTTGGTAGTTGTAATGGCCTCTTGTAATCTGACATGTTTACCTTAACGATTTGTCGAAATCACCTTTGTTTTCACTTTGAATATGTGTGGTTAATAAGGTGACACATGCACATGGAGGAGGGTCTGGCTGGCATCAAGCATGATTAGCTATACAGCACTTGGATTTGTCTGCTGCAGCAGTGATTGCAAAATCACCACTGCATTATTTCCTGTTGTGACAGCAGACTGCAGTTATATTTTCAACCGGCTTCTGAAAGCCCCAAAACAGTGAGCTTAAGTTGTACTAGAGGTAGATGGGAAGATGGTATACAGCTGGAAGTGGTCTGATTACTCACCACCTAACTGAGGAATACAGACTAGCGGCAGCCTTACTGGGTGCATGGGTCTTATGCTGCTCTTTTCAGCCCTGTGCAAGAACTTTTGTGTAAATGGGGATTTGATACTTATACGTACTACATACAAGTAATGTACTCAAGATTATAGGCCATGATCATCATTAGGTGAGAGAAAAAGACTTAGCTAAATACTGCAATTACCATCTGCAAGTCAAAAAATGCTTGCAACTGGATTGTATGATGACCTCGCATAGTGCATGTGCCCTATAGTATTTGTGCAGCTGATCTCCACAGCATCCTATGGTATATCTCATAGTGTGTGAACCTTGCTTGTTGGTGAGAGCCTGAATGTGCCCTACATTAGTAACTTATCCTGACACCGTATGAGTGTAGCTGCATGTGCGTGTTCAGTTGGCTAGAGACGAACTAGTCAGAGTAAGGAGCTATAGTATATACTGGACTCACGCAGATGTAGTGAGTGAGACAAGCATAACTATGTCCATGAAGAGGGAACTGTCATGTGCTGCACTATATACGCTAATACGAACGGAGGTGTCATAGAGACTGTCAGACCTCTGCACAACAGGACTGCTCATGTAGGTGAGTGTGGGGGCAGTAGCTGAAGCAAGTGAAGCCAGTTACTTGTAATTCTACGAAAGGTCGCACATACACACTGACACAGACAGCAAGCTGAGCTGCAACGAAGAGCTTAAGTTGGTTCAGAAATTAATATAACTAGGCAGGTTAGTAATCATGATGGGTTTTAGACCCATTATCTGTGTATGCAATGTGCACATATTTCATACATGCTACTACATTTTGGTCTATAGCTGCTGTTCCCATTGTAGTCCCAAATTAAAACTTGGTGAATAAAAGGTTCAAGGTCTTTGTAAAATAAGTTTGAAAAAAATCAAAGCTTTCGTTTTTCCAGAACCAAGGTCAAAGGTCAGATTACGTAACCTTTGAACTTTAATTAGATGAAACGTCAAATTATTATATGCCAAATGAAAGAGCCTTTCAAGAGCTTCGAAAAATCCTCGTTGCTACTCTCTACGTTGATCAAATCTGAAGATATGGGTATTTCAGTCATGGCGCGCGGTCTAAAACGGGCACCTGAGGCCAAAATTAAATTTGTTGCAGTTGAAAAGCTATAGCACTTCAGAAGCTGAAATTTGGTGTGCAATGGTTTCCTAATAGAACTAACAGGCTCACCAAGTTTCGTCAAAATCGGAAGAGGTCAGGATTTGTGTTGATTTGACATGGAATGACCCATACATGACATTGTATTATGCCAACCTGAATTTGGGCATCTGGCGTGAAATCCATATTCTGGATTTTGCGACTTATTGTAGACTCTGTGACCCCAGGGATGTTGACATTAGCCTGATTTATAATAATGGATGTCTTAGGGTAACTCATACATATGCATGTGTGCAGTGACACTATATAGACCTCTTACGGCTACTATACCAACCTGCAATGGGTTGAGCACTCCCAGAGAAGCTACTGTTTTAGTCTGTCCTGTAGGCACAACACTCATCATGGTGCAGCTTGGACCATTTTGTGCCAAACAGGCAGTACATGCTAGTTTGCCACTGTAGATAGTCACTAGGGCACTTTATCTGCAAGTACAATTGATATTGGGTTCATAATAATTACAAAGGCAACAGCAGCAGAGGATTTACCATATACCTGGTGAATGTAAAGAAGTTGATGCTGTGCTCAATCATACCATATGGCATTCTGTCCACAGGCATTCGCATGTCACTGCCATCAGGGCGTTCAGTCCCTACCCAGTATATACAGATGAATTCAGTAATAACACCTACCACGCCAGGTATGTAACAGTGTTAGGGACAGAACATCATCACATGTACTAACGTATTGCTGCTATCAACGCTGCATTTACATGTACATGTAGATCAGGACAAGACAAATCTATAATTTCCGCCTCCATGCAACAAGACAAATCTATATTTCCGCCTCCATGCTATAATTTCCACCTCCATATACTTTGCAGCTGTCATCAACCCTGAATTTGTTTCGTTTCACTTGATTCATTGCCTTTTGTGTACGGTTAATAATTGTGAAAACTGCACCAACACAAGGTATCCACTATATGGTGTGTATTATCTACCTGATATCTCTCCAAACGCACCTAGTGTACTTGCAAGGGCTGCAATCACATTGCTCTTTTCCCTCCTGTGAAGGTGCTTCATGGACATTACTGCATTTTGGATAAAGGCCTTGGGTGCTGGGATTGCCTCTCTGCAGCAGATTATGTCAAACAATTTCTGAACAAGTGATATTTGCTCCTTGGTTGACATGCACTCAAATTCATAGTGGAAGCTGGTCATTAATGATTCTGTCTGTGACGATGATGCTGCACAGGCATTCGGAGCATCTGTCATTGTGTCAGCATTACGTGAATTTCGGTCATCGTTGAACTGTTGCACATGTCTGGCTTGTCAGCTTGGCAAGCCACAGAATGCAACCCTATAGGCGAGGGAGGTGATACGTCTCCATAGCATTCTCCAGAGTTGAACTCCTTGGCAAAAATTTCCAACGCACCTTCAGTTTACAGGTTTCCCCTATATTTGAAGTATAATTATACCAAAGCTGAAATTAATCAATTAATTGGTGAGATTTACTTACTGTTCGTTCACATGATGGTGGTTGGTTGGTAGAATTCTCAGTGACATATTTTCCAGCATCTTCCCATAACGATTTGTTTCCGAAAGATGGCCATTGAGAGAAATTTGCTTCAGAACGTTTCCTTGCAAGAAACTCCAACAGCAGAAACTCCAACAGCAGAGTCTCTTCATCTGTGGTCCACGTCGGAAATTGCTGTGCTCGTGGAGGGTTAACAGAAGTGGATGAACTTTGCTGTGAATCAAAATCAAGACGCTTTCGTCCTCTGTTAATGGAATTCCGTTTGCTTCTGTGACTCTTCGCCAGAGGTGTAATCCCAGAGGGAGAATCCCCATGAGAATGTTTCATCCTACACACGCACCAATCAATATTATGTAATGCACTTATCCATACAGATGAGTGGTGGAAGCATGCAAAGGTGGTGGTGGTGGTGGAGGGGGCCGGGGCTGAAGTGCTGCACAGCCACTGGTGGCACTATAGTAGACTCACTTTGCACAATAGTAGACTCACTTTGCATATAATGCCACTTCCCCCCCCCCCCCCCCCCCCCCGCATATGCAGATGGAAAACTGATGGGTATGTGATGGGTAAGTTACAAGTTGTCAAGGGGTGGAGCTGTAATAATTGATGTTGTTAAAGTGCCCGCATGCATCGGTATCGGTGAAGAATGGCAGATAGCTCGAGCACCAGCCAATACTTTAACTTCTGGATCCTCAGCAGGCATGAAAAGCACAACTATACATGATACCTCAATTTCCAGTCCTTGACATCGAGTTGGTAAAAGTTAAGAAACTTATAATTGAAGATGGTCAGCAGTACCGATATGATGGTTTCGTTCACCGAGATGCCCTACTAGACACCTTGCAGTTCCCAGTCCAAGTAAGAATGTCACAGAAGGGTGGATTCATGCTGCAGGTATTACTTCACTAAAAAAGCATCACATTACTTAATTGGTATGGCATGCAGTTTATGTGTGTTCGGATAATAGTTCAGTTTTAGTTTTAGTTGCACGTTATACTTTAGTAAATCTCAAGAAGGTAACTGACAAGATATTGCTGCCAGATTTGGTCCTGGTAGACTGGCCTGAATATTGCAGCATTATTCTGTCCTGGTTGATGAAAATCTTAGTACAATAATTATTATACTGTCTTGTCTTCTGAAAGCACATAGTCATAAAACATTATACACACATACGAACAATACAAGTCGGATGACTTGGCTGGTTTAGATGAGTGACTTGATGACTTGGCTAGATTGGATGACTTGGCTGGTTTAGATGAGTGACATGATGACTCGGCTGGATCAGATGACTTGGGTTGGGATGACTCGTGTGTCTGAAGGGTGGGACAACTTGGTATATAGGTGAGTTACAAAGGGGTGGCAGGCGGGTGGCAGCCACACTCAGTTGATACGCTACCATGCAATGGCGTCCAAAGGGAAGACAAGATATTATTACAACGCTCTGAAACCAAGTTGATGGATAAATGGGCAGCATCAAAGCGTACATAAGTTTCAGCATCAAACTGCTCCCTCTGCCTGAAAATGGCCTAAAACTCAATTTTAAGGCCCTCTACTAAACTGAAAATTTGGACCCTCTCCAAGGCCCCACCCACACTAGATCTGACCCCATCATCAATACACACACAAAACAGGCCAAAAAAACTAAGCATGGATTTACCACCTGCTCTCCTCAGTTGCAGGCTACAGCCCAAAACTACCCAGGTTTGGCTACCCTAGGCTTTCAAAAAAAAATCCTCGCACACCAACTAAAACCGACTGAAGCCAAGGCCAGTTTCCAAAAGGTCAACCTACCCCCTGCAAAACTAGGCATGCTTTTCGTACTTTCACCTCTCGGTTACAGAGTTTTGGCCACACATCTACTCCCTCTCACCAGCCCAGTCCAGCTACCAAACCAGCCAATTTTTTTATTTTTTATTTTTTCATCTGCAGACTCAGGAACAGACTTCACTGTTCAGAGCCTCTATGTAGAGTTCTAATATTATTAATGCCGGTGACCATACAATTTCTCATTCCCACATGCATTAAACACTATGGCACAGTTTATACCATTTGCATTGCTGGAACACGGACGGAAACTCGAGCATGCATGTAATCACTAACTATAGCATTGAACATAATAGCTAACCCGCAATAGCTGTCCATGAGTTGGTTAAATGCAAACGGCAACACTTTTTGTGAAGATGGTGCTCATTATCAGTGCCACTAATTTTCACTCAAATCCAGTTGTCATGTCATATCTGTTGTTCTGAGTAAGCTACAAACTTTGCACATGCATTGGTGCATAGAGCTGCATGCTGTAGCTAAGCCAAAAAATAATTAATTGTCTGCTAGCTATCGTAACAATTATACAAGATGCACTGGTTAGTTATGCCCCATGTGCTAGATAGATATAAGTGATCCATGCTGGGGTTGGTTTGGGTATGGGACCGAGACTAACCAATCTAGAGCCTCTTGGCAATCATCAACATGTCAACTTTGAAATAACATAATATTATAGCTAATGTGTTGATTGTACAACACCCCCGGAAGCTGTGCTGTTATGTATACCTTCAGCACAACTTCTTTGTTGAAAGAAATTTACAACATGCAATTTAATTGTTTGTTGTATTTTTGCAATGTTTGCTAGACCCTCTCTGCCCTCTGTGCCCGCTTGACCGCCCGGGCGGAGAGGGGCTAGCAGCTAGACTGGTGCTAGCCCCATCATCATAGCCACTGAATAGGTAGGTCCATGAGTGGTCTCCTTCCTTGTTGTCTAACCTGTCATTGTTTGCTGTCAGGGTTGGCTATGGTGTAAGTGCATGCATGGTTATATGGTGTAAGTGGTTGAAACTGTTAGCAGGTAGCTATACTACTATAGTAGCATAGCTAACTATAACAACTCCTCCAAACCAAGGTAGTAACAACCGGTCGTATATACCTGCATGACATAGCACAAACCATCAGTATGTAAGTAGCTAGGGCCCTAGCTCATGCATATCCAAAACAGTGTGTGAAATCCAACACTGAAAGTCAAAAACAACTCATTGAAAATGAGGACAATCAGTAAACTGTGGTCAGGTAGGAACAATCATTATGAAGTACACCCCTCATGTGTATCCAAAACATCCAACATTGAAAGTCAACTACTCATTGATAATGAGGACAATAAGTAAACTGTGCATGGCCATGTAGGAAAATATTGAAGATCCAGCTGTTGAAAGAGGAGCTTTGACTCTTGGCATGGTGCAGCTGGTGCCACAGTGTTCTCCAATGACGTTACCCCGAGTAGCTACATAGACTTTACAACCGCTGCAGCCCTAGTGCTCACAGTTCCTGCTGTCCACTTGAATGGTGAGCTCTTCCTCTATATAGCCCTCTGTAGCTATATAGTCTAATGATAGAGGAGGTACAGTGACAGACTGAAGCTGATGAAAATTTCTTATAGCTGTTTGCTACAGTATAATAAAGGACATCTCAGCTGCAGTCATGCACACTAGCGAGAGTTTCTTAGTTGCAGAGAGAAAGGAAATGCCATGCAGTGAAACATGCAGGAAATAATTATGAATAGCTAGCTACTGCAGTTTTTGCTGTGGAGAGATGTGAAGCCATGGAAGAGCTAGCTTCGGTTCAGTTTTGGATATATTAGGAATTCGATGCAAAATGGAATTCTCTCTTTTAGTTACAGCAACGGAACATAATTCCTTCTACACTTTACAGGAAGCCTACCCAGTCGTCCCCCTTCCAGTGAGCACTTCGGAAGACCATGATGCCAAGCTTACTCATTACATCAGAAACACAGGTGGTGATTTGGATGAAGCTCTTCTCTGTGTCATTGCTGAACCTGATGCTGAGAGGTTTCCAGAGACTTGTGTAAGTATGAAGAAGTTTATTCATGTGCGTGCGTGCATGGAACGTACTGCACATACATGTCATTCCAAGGAGCTAACAGGTTAACATTTATTGCATTACATGCATGTACCTTGTCTGAAGATCATCTCCTTCTGAGCCAGCCAATCAAGTGCAAGGTGGACATCGAATCCAAAGCTAGTAAATTAGCTAGTAAGCTAGTAAATTAGTGTATACAGTACTTACTAAATGTTTTGAAGGAGGTTGGTTTAGTGCAATAAGCACAAAGAAATTGATGCCCAGTATGTCATCCCTGCATACTCATGCATTTCCAAGGGTACTTGGGCCCCTAGCTCTTCTTGTTACAGTTTACTAACCGTTCATATCCCAACAACTTCCCCATCAATTCATTCTCTGACCACTAGCTGGCATTCTATTTCAGTGGTTCCTAACTTTACCAATTACAGATCACTTCATATGTGACAGAGCTCCTCCGTGGAGGAGCAGCAGCCAACACTTTGGGTGGCAGTGGGAACACACCGCTCCATCTTGCTGCAACCAGGGGCTTCACAGATGTAGCAAAAGCCTTGCTAAGCTATGAAGCTAATATGGACGTCTGTAATGATGAAGGCTACACCCCTTTGGAGCTAGCCATTCAACATGGCCTGCGGGAGTATTCTAAGGGTGAAGACTACAGTGACTTTGCCGTGCTCATGATCAAGAAGATGCAACCTCACAGGTATGAACGTACGCCACTTGCGATGTTCTGAATCAAAATAATACTAGCTAATGGTCACATATAGACAATTAATGGCTGACCACAAACGTAGCAAACACATAATAGAAAAGCCCCCATTGATACAATGTTATAGCTACACTGCAAGGTGCAAGCAAGTGGGCTAACTTAGTGTACAGCTCAATGAAGCATTACACTAGAGTGGAAACCTTTTCCCATGCATGCACCCATGTGCTTCTTGCAAACAAACTGGACAATTTGTTCATAGTATTGTAATAATATTGTGCTGTTGAGCATTCCGGCATTCCAGCATTGAGCATTCCACTGGCATACCAGTATGTTTCGTTTTGCTGTGTATGCGCCTATTAACCAGCCTCTACGGTACCACAATACAAACAAGCCTGTACTTGCACATTAAACAAAACTTGACTGGTGTATGGGACCAAATTGTTCGTCTCTCCTGGAATTTAGTGAAAACAATTAAGGTGAGTGGTGTTGGTCCAGGAGTGTTTGGGGGAAGCTTTCCCCACCCCCCAGTAATCTCACCACCAAACTGCAGTATATAGTCAATCAGTGGTGGTTCCAATCATATATAATTATTGTTGTCTCCCTTAACAAATTTTCTAGGGTGCGTGAGCTATTCCTAGCAAGTGAGACTGAACCTTGCAGACTAAGCTTTCATGAAGTCTTGGCGAGGGATGAAATGCAGGTTTGTGACTTCACGTTACTATGATGACATTGCATGACATCTAAATATTCCTATACTAGCTTCATGCTGACCAACAGTAGCAGTGTACATGTACTAGCTATGGAGAGATTCTGGATGGTTGTACAAACTTGGGGGCTACTAGTAAAGCTTTCATGCTAGTGAGAAATCGATCTCTGTTTGAATGCAGTCAATTGCAAGACTAGTAGCTATATCTTGTGAAGCTAATGATAGTCTGAAAAATTCAGTGGGCAAGTTCACTCTGTGATAGTTAGTGATGCCAATATTCTGAAGGTCTTGGAGTATTTAAGGTCTTGGGTTCGATTCCCAGCTGGTCCGAGAAGTTTTCTGTGGATTCAATTTCTCTCTCTTGATTGGCACCACTAGCTATCATATATCCTCTCTATCTGATTAGGGCACTGTCATGGCTGTGTTGGATACAATGGTCGAGCCCGTTCTCAACAGTAGAAATACCTACAATATCCACTACTCTATTCTTGATGCTGATAAATTTGGACGAACTCCGGACCACAGCCTGAGGAAGAGGAAGAGCGATTCAACAGTGGACAGGATTGCCAGTAATAACAAAAAGGTTCATGACTTACATGTTAGGAGTAGCTACACCAGATATATAGAGTGACAGTCGCTGTGTGCATGGTTTTGTCACCACGATCTCTAACAGTGTGATAAAGTTAACCTATTAAGGCACTCAGCAGTGAGCACTCAGCAGTGAACATATCCATAATAATTATGCTGAACAGACCCTTCTACATAGTACTGCAATAAAACAGTACACATACATTCATTGATGATTAGCTACTAAAATTTAATGAGTTTGAAGCCAAGAAGGTACTGAAACACAAAGGATATGGGCATGCATGCATACCCAACAAATCAGCATACTTCCTGATTGGTGTGTGCCGGAATATGCAACTCACTAGCAAAAGAAGCAATTTGTTGTGTGTATATTCTCTTCATACAGGAAGTGATCAGTCACCTTGCTGTTCGTCTACTTCTGCGACGAAAGTGGAACAGATTTGCTAAATACTTCCTCTTGTAAGCAGTACAATATCCCTCATTTCCGTTATTAAGTATTGCTGGCATTATAGCGTGTGTGTTTATATATACTATAATTATCAATTATGGAGTCTAAATAATATAGTGTCATAGCAACCTGATCCATTCATATGAGGAGAATTCAGTGACTCGCACTGCATATTAGATGAAGTAGAAAATTTGAAGAGAGTTCATGTAATTACCATCCGACATCTCCCTGGCAATTCCATCTGGCTTCACAGAGAACCAACTGGCCATGGCGTTCTGCTAATTATACAGTGCATGTATGGTATAGACTTGACAGCTAGCTCTGCATCATCTACTTCAGTATTACCTTGTTCTGAACCAGACAATCACCAAGCATGAGCTAGCACAGCACTGTTAAAGGGGGTGCTCAAAACCTCCTTTGGTTAAGTCTCCTACTTATTAGAAAGACGAAAGGTTGCTTTAAAGTGCCCCAGGCATGCTTTGGAGTGCCACAGTTATGCCCCATCTGCTAGCTGTTATCCAGTTGGTGATCTGGAGTTTCAAAGTTGCTACAGCAGATTGGTGAATGCTGTTTTGAGCTTAATGGAATTGTGAAGGGTGATGATGTATGTCTGAATGATTCCCTTCTGCAGTATCTACTGGTTTAGGCCTGTAGCAATAGTTTGAAACCACTGAACTTGTGTATGTTATACGTACCCCCTCAGACCTAGCTAGCTAGGTAGCTACTTTGAAAGTTTATTTTGATTGATGTACATGTGACAACTCCGAATGCACGCTTCTTGCTGCAGGCTTCACTTTCTCTACCACACCGCATATCTGGTGACCCTAACGTGTGCCCTGGTGTTAGCTGCCAGCAAGCGGGACCCACGCTCATATGACCTACCCGTGGACGTCTTTCGTGGGTGTTGTGAAGCTCTGGCTTTCATATTTACTGTTGCAAATGGAATTTTTGAAATCCACCACATCACGGTGTAAGTTTTTCCTATTAGGATAGCAGTGAGAAAACATGAAGTTGCTGTCCTATTCACCAATTCACCATGCACTTTCAGAGCCGTCCCCAAAAGATTATGAGAATACAATTTCTTAGTTGTGAAACACTACAGGTGCTAGTCTGATACATACCCAACCTCCTGCGGTGGTATTACTCTCTTGCAGTCTGGTATAACTACCCATGGGGATGAGATTATGATCATACCATTATAATCCTTGCGGAATCACTTTGTGTAAAATTTAATTATAGCATAGCTGTGTCGACTAATCAACGTGCATAGTTCACCAGCCTCACACTTGAATAATTATCCTAATTTTGTCTTTCATGTAGCTAGATCCAAGAATGAATTGAACATCACAAAATTAATGTCACAAAATTTAGGTAGTTATGTGGAGATATATCTCTTTCAGTTGTACATGTTCACCTCTGCCCTACACTGACACCATAATCACAGGTACAGGAAGAAATTCATAACTGCCTATCTGTTCTTCAACTTCAACTACATTGATCTTGCTGCTGTCAGTTTCACCCTCCTCATCATCCCCTTAAGGATCACAGGCTCCAATGTCCAGTGGGTGTTTGCGGCATTGGCATACCTCCTCCGGGCACTGATAATCTATAAGTTTACACTTGCTATCAGGTAAATTAGAATTTGTGTGCAGCTATTTGTCTGTTGGAAGGGGGGATATGATAATAATCAGGTTGAGCATAGGCTCAGGAAGCATATCTCTGCAGGCGTACTATTTCATTTTTCAATTGTTGGATATTTGTAGCGAATGAAAGCAATGAATACCTAGATTGCTGGGTATAATATGTCCCTTTATAGATGAACATTCTCACACTTCAACCTTGCTGATTGTCCATAAAATTAATCTCTTCTCAAGAAATAGCATTGGCATACTTTAATTTTACCAGTCTGGCATAAGTCTATAACTCCATGCGATGTATCAGCTTATGTATGCTATTACGCTAACGTACTTCCTTCTAACGTATGTTAATCAGCATTACTTCCATACATAACTTCCATACATGGCTTGAACCTATATAGCTCATTGGATGTCCCTAATCTACATTGTGACTCCATCAAATACACCTTATCATTGTAGTATACTGCATAGAGAATGGATCACACATAGATGGTAATGTAATTATCCAGCATTGCTCACTTTCAGGTCAGTTGGAATGTATGTGGCCATTATCTACCACATCATTAAGGAGGACATTGTCCCATTCGTGGTGGTGTTCTCCATTGCGCTGTTTGCCTTCACTGGAGGGCTCTTCCTGGCCCTGAGGGGAGAAGTCAGGACAGGTCAAAATTCAACCAGTGATCAATTCACAACTAGCTTGGACCTGCATCCTTCTGAGACTAAGTGAGCAAACTTCATTTGATATAACCTTTACATGACTTGTGTAGAATGCAAATACCCGACACCTTGATTACCATTGCTATGTGGGTATACACATTTTGCTCATTGTGCAATGTCATTACTAATTTTTACATGCATGCACACAAGAAATGAACCTAAATGAAGTCATTGTTTGAGTGCCTCGTTAAATTACTCTGAATTCAAAAAGTGTGATTGCAATGTAAGCTCAGAGCATTGCTATTTCAGCTTCCATGTTTACCACAGATAGTGCCTAGCTTGAGGTTATGCAGCTAGGGTATACTATATAGGTTATGGTAGGTGCATGTGGGTGGGTGTTGGGGCTTGGGTGGGTGCATGTACGTGAGGTGGGTGCATGGGTGTATGGGGGTGGGGGTGGGTTTATGGGGGCGGGGTGGGTGTATGGGTGTTGGGGCTGGGGTGGGTACAACTGCCTGCTCTCAGGATTTCAGCTGGCTTTGTCATCCACACAGAGAAGGGTTGGCTTGGGTCCTCAACATATTCCTTGGGTACTGTCAGTACGTCTTCAGCCATTGCTGCCAGTAGAGTTACAAGATGATTGATATAACCCTGTGATTGGGATAGACTTCCGCTACAAAAAGGGCATTTATTGTGAAGGATGACAAAATACATTGAATACTCCCCCCCCCACTCCCCCCAGTAGATGTATAATATACTGTCATCCCAACCCTGTTGCCATACTTTAGTGGCATTATTCCATATTCCATTCGTAGATATATTTTTCTATGATCTTGCAGGGAGTATTTCAATGTGTTGTTTACTGGTGTACGAACAATGGTTGAAGGCCAGGGTGTTCTGGAGTACTTTGGAGCAAATGGTTACAGGTTGATTATTCTTTACGTGACTATTACATAAGGTGTATTATTCTTTTCAGGAGTATTAATGCAGTAGGGATGATATTGTTAGGCTCGTACCCAGGACTTCTTACCCCAGTGTTGTCACAATGCTGGGGTGAGAAGGTCTGGATACAAGGCTATAGTAGGTGTTTCACTAACCAACTATTAGTAGATGAGTAGGAGGAAAATGCCTCAGTCCATGCAACTAGTGGGTTAATTAACAGATGATGAGTATACATCACATATACTCGTTGACCAACCATTAGGAGCACATTGTTAACGCTGACTATCCGTTCATATTGTAATATCCTTTAATGCAGGTGGCTTGGCCTTCTATTATACCTCGTTTTCCTGTTTGTGGTGATTGTCATCATGCTAAACTTGCTCGTTGCACAAATGACTAACACATTCGCCAATTTGAAGATGGATGCACAGCGGGAACTGGCAATCAACCAAGCATGGACCATTAGCACACTGGAGCGAACTGGTCTTATTGGACTGGTAAGTACGTATTATTAATTATTACCATCCTCGCTACATGTGCTAATCCCTAGGCATAAAATTGCTTCTGTCCTTCCTAATCCTTAATAGAACGGAACGAGTTAGCTACATGACAGCAGACCTGACAATCTAGGCATAATCTTTGTATGCCATAATCAATGCTGGTGTAATGCACCCTGGCTGGTCGCATCTATAGCTTTGGTGCTAAATAGTGATGGAATTGTCCATGCATGGTTTAATTATGGTAAGCTCAGTTGACAAGTAAGTCAACGCTTAGCAGCCCGCATCTATGGCATACCTCCCTCAGGAAGTTTGAAGAGAGGCCAACTGTATGTGCTTGTTCTCCATCCAACTATTTTCACCTAATTATCAAAACGGTTGTTCAAAGCCGGGTGTTAGGATAAGCGTACAGAACAGATAATCATTACAAGGTGCAGGTACAGCTTAGCTTCCGATGCAATTCATGAGACCTGCTATGGACAGCAGCATGGCAACGAGGTTAACGCTGAACTTGCCATGCCATTATGACATTGTTATTCCCTTTCAGGACTTGAAAAAAATGTATTTTGTCACCCAAGAAAGATGGGAAAATCCTCAAAGTAAGTTACTGTACTGCATCAACCTTGTCATCATTAAGGCCCCAATCATCGCATATATATCCTGATGAATTTTATTCATGTGTGTAATCAGAGAACTCCATTTGAAATTATAACCACACCTACAATTGAGTTGCTGAGTGTTTCTAAATTTTATTATTTGCACAGTGTGTGCAGAATGACGTAAATTGAGGACCACCTTACTTTCGAATCAATTGAATTGTACTATACATCGTCTGAAAATCTATTTACACGATACCTTACCAGCTCAAAGGTACCGCTATGCCAGTATGATTATATGGCACTGACCGCAATGAATATTGGCACCTCCTTGTAATTGTCATCATGCATGCCAGTATTTGACGCATATAGTCCTTGCACTCATGCAGTAACTAGTATGTCTTCCTTAGTGTGGAGTGGTAACTTACTGACAAACAGGTTATATATAAGACCTTATTGAGGATGCTAAAACAGCTCTGAAGTATAGCAGTGTTTATTGATTGAATTCCATGTGGGGAGTTTCAATTTCCTTTTCCTAACCTATAGAACTGTTGGAGCAGTGGGAAGCCCCTTCACTGAATATCATCAGCAAGAAGGTAGTGAAGCTTGAAAAATTCATGAAGAAACATGCAGAGTTCTTGGAGAACATGAGGTGAGGTTTGTACATGCACAGTACTCATTTACAGTCTAATGTAGCCTGCATGAACAAACCAGCGACTATAATGCGTACCACTGCATGCTTATATTTAGATGTACTGGTCATGTCTCTTGCTGGGAATGAGGCTACCATGTGTGCATACTCATGAGTATGCACACATGGTAGCCTCATTCCCAGACCCGCCCAACTTTCCATTACTTGCGCAGTACGATTATCGTACTGAAAGCGAGGAAAAGCTGGGCAGGGGCCTGGGAATGAGGCAATACGCATGGGTTAGAAGCTCTTACGTTACTATAAGTGATTGGCCTTTGCATGCAGCCATGCAGGTTAGTTTATTTACTTAAACTAACTATTTAGCATTAGACCTTCATAACAGTTCAACACACAATTGTAGCACAATATTACGGAAGTTCAATCGAGATCTAAGTCACAAGGCACACATACACACACACGCATACATATACATGCAGGAACACTGTGATGAAGCAGAAAGAAACCGAGGAAAGGATACTATCAGAGTTGAAGAAACTTAATAGGCAATCACATTCTATGTAACAACTAACATTCCAACACACTGAGCAAATAATGATGGTAGTTAAATGCGCTAGTTATAACATAGGCAGGTATACCCTGCATGCAATTGTAGGTCCATATACGCAAACAATTTGAATCTTGAGCTAGTACCTTCCAATTGCTTATATAATCACGCACGCATGCTGCATTGGAAACTGCCCTCATCTTGTGCTCTATAATTATGTATAATTATGCTCCAGGAGCTGAGGCTCTGGTGTGTTACAAGACAATATTATCTAAGTTTATACACAAGCAATAAATTATCTCCGAAATTTTCATTTTAGTTGCTGCACAACTGCTGCCATAATTCTACCTCCTTGTAATGTTTATCGTTTCATTGAAGTGCGCTGCACGTGCAGTGCTATTATTAACTTAGTAAACGTGTGTAGACTTTTGTTGTAGCTTATCTTCTTGTGTAACCAGCTGGTGTCCTGTATTGTGTGTTCAATAAGAATGTTATTTGCTTCATAGCAGAGACCATTAGAGTTATCTAATGGTCTCTGAGTGTACTGGTGTGCAACTCTGCCTGTAATGATATTGAACAACAGACACATCTTCAAGGTTTCTCTGCAATCGGAGTTATATATGTCTGAAATGGATTGGAATTAGCAAACCTAATTTGAACTTCCTCAAACTTTGGGGGAGAACGTACATGACTGTGGAAAGGGCTGCATGCCTTGCAACATTATAGTTATAAAGCAGCTAAGAAAAGCAAGACTATTACTTCACGGTGAATATTTTCTTCAGGTGAGCAATATAATATACGTGACACTCTCAGCTAATTCACCACAAACATTGAGTTTACGTTAGAAACTTACGTGGGTTCAAAGTTCAATGGCTCCTATGCGAATACTTCACTGTTTTGCCTGTGATCATCCCTCCGTACTTTTTGCCGTTCTGGTATCCCTACATCCTGCTACATTTTTAAATGTGTTTGATTACTTGTTAATATCAATGGGTAGACCACTTGCATGACGGAGTTTATACTGACCAGTTGTGTAGAAGAAGATATGACCCCAATGGCTAGACGAGAAAAGAGGTAAATATTCGCGGACATAGATGTGATGATGGGAAAAAGTGAAATGAATAAATCGTAGACAATAATATGGGCTAGCTCTGGTAGAAGTATGTGTGTTCTTGAAGGCGTTTCACCTGAAACAGTTCACACCGCATCCTTCGGAGGGGATGTAAAGCCGTCGGTCCCGGGGGACCTGGGTTCATAGGCTCTGCCTTCTCCAGGCCCTCGTTAGCCACCATTGTGGTAAACCCCTCAAGGGTAGTCAAGTCAAGTCAAGTCATTGGATGAAGCAGGAGCAGAGATGATGGTAGCTATTAAGGTGGAGTATGATAAGTTATGAATACAAAAAAAATATTATTATCTGGATTTCGTGCTGTCTTGCAGTTGGTACTGTCTGGCCTGCCCAAGGAGACTCCAAAAGCTGATCAACTGCATACTTGCTTGCGTCATTAATTATATCAATGGGTAGACCACTTGCATGATGGAGTTTATGCTGACCAGTTGTGTAGAAGAAGATGGGATGGAAAAAAAATTCGTACCATGCCACAAAACACATGACTCCAATGGCTAGACGAGAAAAGAGATAAATATACGCGGACATGGATGCGATGATGGGAAAGCGATGAAGAAACTTAGGGCACATTCGATCGATGCAGAATCATTGTAATGAAAACATTCTGCTCGGTCATCGCAAAGAGGGTATTGTACAATCCCATTCGAAGGATCGCCAACTGTCTCTCCTGAATATACAACATTGTCATGAGTTGCAGCATCAAAATGCTTGCGTAATGATGCACTTTCAAAGAAAGCCGCATGTTGTCATGGTAGAAAAGTTCACAAAGGTATAATTATGCAAGAATACGAGGGGGCGCGGCCAACCCGGAAGTCGCAAGATGGCCATGCGGTTCGAGGGTGTACTTTGGGATCAAGTCTCTGGGTGGAAGGACGTCGGATTCTGAACATTTTGTGATGATATGACTGCCAGGCTGGAAGCAAGAGTGAGTCAAACACGGCACGTTAGCAAGTGCCTCGGAAGGGTGTATGATGTTTGGGCGCCTGTGATTACCTCCTAAACGCAAGGTGCTATGAAAATGCAACTTGCAAGTGAATAAAGACGCCCTGCGCGTACGGTAACGATAGCGCGCGTCCCGCATTTTACTTCCGTTCCGCGTTCCGTTCCGCGTTCCGCGTTCCGGCTTTCACAGGTACCCCCATGAGCTTGGCTAAATGTTCAGAATGTTTTCAGAAGGCTATCAGAATGCATTCATGCAGATGCTCCAATGATAAATTTGCTCTGAACGTTCAGAAGATTCTCCTACTAATGTTATTCAGAACGTTTAAGATGCAAATTAAGTCGGAACATATTTGGATTGTTTTCAGAGGTAAATCATAATTAGAAGGTTTAGGCCAATGTTTGTCAGAACTATCAGCTCTGATTCAGAACAACTTCAGAGGTCTATCAGAACAAATTCAGATCCCCGAGCCATGAGCTTGTAGCTATAAATGTTCAGAATAACTAGCAGAATGTATAACATTGTTGGGCGAGCCTGAGTGAGTGCATGCATATGCAACATGCATACCACCCATTCGAATGTAACTCAACCTCGACAGGCTGAAGAGTGGCAGCACATGCAGGAACTGTATTGTATAGACAGTACATGGCACTGTCCAGGATGCGTACGCTGTGGCAGTAATGCACGACAAAGGTACACAGTAGGCCATGACCTTCATAATAATTTTCAGCAGTAGGTGCTTCTATGTACATGTAGACCTTGCTCAGCAGATCTTGCAATGTCTTGTCTTGCCGCGCGCGCAGACAGTCGATCTGGCTGGTCATTTAATTAGGCGATTTTTAATTTGGCAACTGACTTCCGAATCACCAAATATAGTCCCGTGCAACAATAAATATAGTGCCAAGGTAATCAAAATAGTTTGTACTTGAAGTCAGAAATAATTATAGCCGAGCTAGCGCTACAAGAGTAGTTCCGCAGGCGATTGATTTTAGTATATTTCATTTACGTAGGAAGTAAGTACCAGTTGTTGCTAGCACCATGTCTGGATACATGTAGCTGTTTGAATTCCTATGGCCGTGTCCCAGATCAGTTCGGGTATGAGAGCTCCCCAATCTGGTGTCACAGGACAAGAAGTCCCCCATTGTCCACCAGGACATGTGGTTCTAGAATAAGATGTCCCCTCGGACAGCTGCAGGGTTGTAGGACCACACATCCCCCTCCTAAGTGAACTCTCGCCCCCTTGTGGGGTTTGCGTTAGTGCAACGTACGACAGTTCTCTTTTCAGCAGGCCTATGAGCATACTCACTGACAGTGTGATAATGTGCTGATGAGTAACGGCATGGCATGCGCAAAAGCAGACAAACCTGTTAACCCTTTAAGCCCCATTGACGTCTATAGACGTCATTTAGACCCTATGCACTTGTAGGGCTTCTCATCAGTCCAAAAAGAGACCAAAAAGGCTTCAGAGGGCCTAGGGACAACTTTGAGGGACGAACTCAAAAATTTGGTCAGATTTCGGCACGCCTCCCCCACTCCCCCACTAAACGTACAAGCGGGACTTCGCATGTCATGGGCGTTTTTTGATTTTAATGAGATTTATTGACCCGAGAATTTTTGATTTTAATGATATTCATAGACCCCGCAAAGGGCCTCAAGAAAACCTGCAAATTGGTGGTGTAAGGTGTGCCATCAGTCAGATCTGGCCCAAGTTTAGGGAAATGCTGGGCGAAAATCCAGCTGACTTCCACCTTTGACCTCCGATTGCTGGGCTTGTGGGGGGTCATGAATATCATTAACGGTATTACCAGAGGGGTCTCTCCATGTGTGCGGGCCCCACCAAGTTTGGCCGCTGAGGAGCAAATGCTGTGGGAGAGGAGTAAATACGAAAGTGGTGTGCGCTGAATGCATGAAAATGTGTTGTCTTCGTGGGAAGAATGCGGTGGTTAAAGGGTTAACGTTGGCGAAGCAGTTGGGCGTAACCATGAAGGCATCGGTGAACTTGACACAGCATACTTACATTGAGACGTCTCCATCTCAGTGTAGGCAAACCCGACTTCTGCCGTAATGTATATCCACCAAGCTTGGCTCGAGGAGCTAACTAACTCCATGCCATAGACCTCTAACAGAGTTCTATCGATCCGCATTTGAGTATCAAGTTGAGAAGCTCTAGCTACAGCAACTTGCCAGTGTCTGCTAGATCCACCAAAAGCAGCAGATCTTTCGATCAGCAGTCTTCAAGCTTCAGTTAGCTACTATTTTGTATCTTTATACATTTGTATTTCTACAGGTGTTTTAGCTACTTCATGTGGTATGTTTATTGTTGTTGTGCTTCGACCATGGTTTTGCACATTGTACTCTTGTTGTATGTTTATTGTTCTCAGGACCTGTACAAAAAGCTGCATAGTATGCAGATTGCTACAGCATTTCCTGTTGCAATTCTGCTTTGTGCTATATGTGCCTTGTATTCTTATGTAGCTAGCTAGCATTGGTCATGCACAGTGATCTGGAATATGTGTGCACCTGTACGGAAGGAGATCTTGTAAATATCTGTCAATTGTGTGGCAATCTGTCTTGATCCGTTGTTATCCATGGTCCTATGACACATGGCCATTGTCCAAGGACCATGCCATCTACCTGGGTGGGCCTGGGGGAACATCTGGTCCTCATGGGACAGCTGGTCCCTCCACACTGGATATAGCAAGCACGAGTTAATGCCCCTAAAAATGTTGTGGATTGGTCAAAGAGGTCTGTGGATTGATCAGAGGTCATAGCTACTACCATCAACAATTGAGGAATGCCGGCTGCAATTGTTGCCAAGGATATAGTCACTCCTCACACCAAGAGAGCATAAGTAGCTAGATCAACCTATTTATGCGCTCTTGCTCACACCTGATATCTTAGCAACCACCTAGCAACAGTAAGTCACCGACTCACCGTCCTAGTCGGATGTTGTGGTTTGTAAGCCCTCCCTTTCGTGCGCTGTAACTGGGAAGGCCTTAAGTGCTAATTTGCACTTGACCTTTGACCCTTTGGCGACGCAAACGGAACCTGTACGGATCGCAGTGAGTGTATTGTTTCCGCTATGATCCCACTGCAGCCTCTTAATAAAGATTGCGAAAAACAGTCGGACCTTAGCAGCTGTACCGAAGACAGAGCTAGAGAACCAAAAGAGGATGACGCCGAAGAGACAGCTGCAGAGGGTAAAGTGTATGTGGCCCCGAGGCGGAGGAAGGCAGTCGTCATTGCTGTGACGACCTTGCTGGGCTATGCGGTTCTGAATTGTGGGATCTCTATGATCTCACCTTTCTATCCCATCGTGGTCAGTTGCAAAACTCGCTCGGGTCAGGCTTCGCCTGACTAGAGCTGTTGATGTCACTGTAGCTTGCTAGCTAGCTAGATATAATAAAATGAGCTCAAGCTTGACCGTGGTAGACCATATCCTGCCCTCCAAACGGTCATAAATGTGTGATGCACAACCATTATCTGCGGGCCCTATATAGCTAGCTTGCTATATCACAGTCCGAGGCTGGATGTTGTGACAAATCTAATTAGCTAGCTAATTCATTAGTTATTATAGCTAGCTGAATGTATGACAGCATTGGACTATTCCATCCTACAGCTAGAAGATCTAGCTACATCATTAAATTTTTACAGAACCTTAGGTTGTGACATTACATACCTTTGGTTTGGTTATTGTCCCTATATCAGTTTGTGTCATTCAAATCTGTGATGAAAGTGTCCTAAAAGTAAAGCATTGAGAATTATAGAGCACCATGCAGTTGGCAATCATTCCTTCCTTCACATGCCATGATGTTAAGCAAATTTTGTATTTCCATGTGCCATGCATTAATTGTGTGCACTGCCTGGCACTATTACAGTGGTCAAACTTAACCATCCAGTATTGGCTAGCTAGAATGATTCACCACTCCCCAGCTGACAAACTGCATGGACTGTCTGATTTCTGAGAGGGTGCACAGGGTCTATTTCTATTCTCTATATCTGTTTCGTACAGGCAAAACAACACGATGTTGCAACTTACGTTGTTGGGTTTGTCATTGGTATAGCGCCTCTTTCCATGACAGTGCTGTCTCCTCTCATTGGATACTTTGTAAGTATTGAAGTAGCTACTAAATCTTGTGTGTTTTGGGGGGTGAGATGGAGCTGTTAAGGTTACGGGATCCTTGCACGCGGATACGTGCACCGTATACTTAATTAAGCGCTATTTCATAGTTTTTTTTGTCGCCAAAAATATAGCCGTGTGATCCGACCTGGACTTGGAAGACCGTATTGAAATAGGCACAAACAGTATAGAAAGGGCCGGACGAAGCGTTTTTGTAAATACTGATGACCATTCCGAAGTTATACGACGCTGTATTCCAAAGAGGGGAGTCAAGATGGCGGTTATTCGCACTCAAGGGTCGTTCTTTCGAGGACTGCTCAACCTAGCCACAAAACGCTTACGTCCCGTCCTAGAGCTTCCTATGGCATGTCTCCCAACAGTAGAATCGAGTTGCTCGCGGTCTTTGCACTGGAGATTTTTGGCGAATAGTTTGTTGGAACTGATTTAACCAGCGTACAACAGCTACAGTGTGAGCTACTGTAATGATGATTAGTCTGCATGTTGACTACCCTCCCTGCTTTGCGTCGAGTAAGTTTGATTTCACTATCTTCATTTTGTGGGAGAAAATTGGGCTTGAACAAATTGTCTGGCCACGCCCACCGTGCGGGGATCCCGTAACCTTAACTGACTGGGTATAGCTACTAGCTGTATTCCCCAGCTCATTATGGTGATGGAATCTGGGGTGGGACAAGGTCTGTGCGCACGTGGTACAATTAACATTCCGTAGGTATTGTGCACAATAATAATACCAGAAGTATGCGGAACTAGCAGACTAGTAACAGCTCTAGCACTGACTTATCGCTGGGGTTCAATGGGGTTCGATCACTTTATTGACTTCCTACCTGATGCTAAACACTTGAGTGCGGTCGACAAGTCTGCATTCGCTGATATTCTCGGTGAGTCTGCATGGTCACTTACATAACTGCTCAGTACAGGCACGTAGTAGTGTGTAGTGGCATATACCCAGTTCGGTCACAGTCTTTGCACGGAGGTTACTCTTCAGGATGCATTAAAAGCGCAATACAGCCTTCTTCCACGGAGAAAAGCGTAGAATGACTTTGCATTACGTCATACTAAATGACAGTGCACGTGATCTTGTCCTACCCCCCTGAACTGTTATGTGCACAGCAAATGGACCAGTTATGTACTGTTGTGTTATGTTGTTAGGATTTGTTATTATAGCAGTTGCCTTTTTCATCTTGATTGGGGCTAGAAAATGCAATGAAACATCACAATTTCATAATACAACACACCAAACATCACACTTTTATAATACAACATACCAAACATCACACTTTGAACATCATATCATACTGACAGCATAAATCTAGAACTGAAACAGTTTGGACTCTTATTCGATGGTGCATCCCTGTGCTCTAAGGCAGTAGGAAACGTTAACTGGGAACAAGCCCAAATGTGCCGAAGACAATACGTAGCAAAGATGAACGAACAAGACCAGGAGGGTTCAAGGCAATCTCTGCCAGACCCAGCTAGACTGGTGCCAGCAAAATATTTAAATCAGTACTACCACGAATTTCCTACAACTATACTGTGACTTCACTAGCACGTTTGGATTCCATGCAGCATGATCATGTTCACCCCTCAATGTCATGCGTTCACCGCGTATCATTCCGTGAAGGCACACCAACTAGTAGCTTGCAACTCGCATGACAAAGGATATTCAGTGTATGCTCTTGTGTTCACCTCTTGAGTGTTAATTTTTCACTGCATAGCTTCCACATTTGGGGATGAAATTTACACAGCTCGCTGGACTGTTCTTGGCTGGGGGGTCCCTGATTCTCTTTGGGCAAGTTGCTACTATGTGTATCATGCACTGTGTCATTCCGATGGTACTCTATTCTTGAACTAACAAGTATAGACCGGATCGAATCATGAAATGCTTGGCATTCCTGCATCATTCTATACAGTTTGCTATGTATATAACTGAAATTATTAAGTTATGATAAACATTTTCAAAGAACATCTGGCTGTTCTTTACATGTGTACACTATAACAACTGTGGGTAGCAGATAGGTATCTGGATCTTATCTGGGACACTAAAGTTAAAACCGCTGTGAATTCACTTGTCTGTAACTAGCACACACATACACACATACATCACACATACACACACATACATGTACATACATACACACACACATGTACACACACATACACATGCACACACTCTCACCAGCACCCCGGACA
Source organism: Axinella damicornis (assembly GCA_963931865.1). Classification (NCBI taxonomy): domain Eukaryota; kingdom Metazoa; phylum Porifera; class Demospongiae; order Axinellida; family Axinellidae; genus Axinella; species Axinella damicornis. Next base: position 6,026,297 of record OZ007518.1, on the reverse strand, counting down.
AAACTATTATAGAGGCGGAGGAGGCAGTTGCCTCCTCACCAATTTTTGCCTTACGTTTATAACGATATTGATGCATCCTTCCCTATGACTCTTAGACTAGTGACTTGAGTCGTTCACACACTACATCTGTCTCATTCCCAGTTCTCTGGGCCATGGGAACAAGACCACTTGTCCCAATAGAGCACCAGAAATTAAAATTTTCCTGTGGGGGCCTGCTCCCATACGTCCCTACCTGGTGCGCTTCACATGCTTATGCTTCAACAGTGCTATATCGTATATGCTCTTGCCACTAGATCGGCTGAAAATTGCCTCCTACAGACACAGGCCTGCTGTCTGAGTATTGTGTAACTCGTCCACAAAACCCTAGATATTCCCCTGTGCACACACACACACACACACACACACACACACACACACACACACACACACACACACACACACACACACATACACTCTCTTCTTTGTGTGCGCACACACACACGTACTATCTCCCTGTCTCTCTCTCTCTCACACACACACACACACATGTACTATCTCTCTGTCTCTCTTGCACACACACACACACACACATTGTAGGTTTGTGTCTATAATGCCCACTCCGACATTGTTCACAACGTTTAGTTTACTACTGAGGCTGGTGGAGGGTACTGGTACTGCAATGTTCTACACTGCTTCCTATTCATTGGTACTTCAACTGTACAAGGAAAAACGGGCCACAATTGTGGTAAGAATACCTGACACTTTAGCTGTTACTTTTGAAATTGTTTAACGGCATGGCAAAAATAACCAGAGGCAGAATGGGCTGTGTGAAATTATCCTTCATTGAAAGTGATTACCATTGACAGTTGACTGTGTTCGATTACCTACAAAATTTTGATCTGTGAAAGCTAACTAGCCAATATCTGTAAACCTTATGGTACTGAACGCATACGTGTTTCTACCCTGTTTTCTCGGAGTCTCATCCATAGAGTGTGTGTAGCCATTCACCTCATGACTTCATTACCGGGGGTATAAACACAATACTAGTAGTTTCATGCTTTCTATTGGTCATCACTTTATGCAGGGTATGGTGCAGCTCTTCAGTTCTCTTGGGTATTGTATTGGGCCTCCAATAGGAGGGGGACTCCTGGAGGTAAGAGGATTCTGAAGAGAATATGGCACTTCATTTGAATAATCTATAGATACATTCCAGCTTAACAATGGAGAGTTATGTTCACTGGAATGCTTGAGTATTAACCAATCCGGTGTAGTCACACACACACTATGAATATCACACAAATAGGAAGGCAAATTCATGGAACCGTTCAGCTGAAGGTCTACCTGATTCTTTAGACAGAGTGAAATTCCTTGGCTGACCCTTCAATTCAGGGCAATGCTATCTGTTAGACTCCGCTCAGTGGTCATGTACGTAGCTTACTGTATTCATTAGAAGGTCTGAGGTTTGATTCAATCTCACCTGGTGGTCTATTTCTCACCCGTTTGGCATCCCCATATCAAAGTATGTTCTTCTTAAGTAAGGGTGAGCCTGAGTGAGCGTGACTTTATTGCGCAGTGCGTGTGTATGCTTGCTTGCTTGGACCGATCACTACCTGAAATATTAATTTGTTTCACTTGCACATGCACAATAATATTCGAACCCTACATACTTTCACATGCAATCTACCTGTTCGATGGACGGTGGCAACAACAAAGACGGAGACCACTCGTGAACCTACCTATTCATTGGTTAGAGCAATAAACGAGCCATGAACATTCTGCCTCCGCGGTGGCGACAAAAAGATGTAGACAGCTCGTGGACCTGCCAACGTGGCTGGTGACGTACCTGCTTCAGCTAACGCTAACCTGACTCACCGTGATTGCACGAGTGTATGTTTAGTGTCATAATCTCTGTGGCCTACTATGCTCATTGCCCAGTCACATTATGATGACAGTCATGTGATTGCAACTGCTTTATGCTTGTCCTGCACGTGCATGAAGGTCAGGTATCCAGAAATAAAAAATAAGTTTATGGTTTCTTTTATTACGGGGTGGTTATAGTAATGAATTCGAATGAACTTGCTCAGGCTCGCCCTCCAATGTCCTGCATTCCACTAGTATTACTTTTACCCTGCATTTTTTCCTTCTACGTTTAGGCTGGTGGGTTCAAGCTTCCATTCTTAGTGTTTGGTGGATGTAGTCTTATCCTGCTGTTATTTCTTCTTGTTTTAGTCCGACCAACAGGTATGCTTATTTTTCCACTGGTGAAGTAGAAAGTACTACCGAAGTGTACGTATCAAGCGCCCACCACGTATCAAGCGCCCACCCCCCTCTTCACGCGAAAGTTACTGCACAGGGTCCAAAAGCAGTGTACTAAGGGCCCACCCATCACAAAAGTTTTGAGCAGCATTCTTAACCTCTGGGCGAGGTTGTGCATTCAAAAAGGACGTGAAGTATGAACTACGCGTGCTTTTAAAGACGCGCGATCAATTTCTATGCGTGAAAAATGGACTTATATATTCATAGCCGGTCATTGATATTCACAGCTTACCACAGCACTTGTTGTTTATACAGTGCTGAATGGGCGGGCGGATACTACATGCCTAAGTAGTCTGAGTACGCATCTAGCGCCCATTCCCCTGTTCAGTGGCATTCTATTGTCCCCAAACCCTGGGCGCTTAATACGTACTCTACGGTATTATGCAAAAGTGTAAAGCTAGCTACGTACACGTACGGTCAATGAGCCCTGCATCCCGCCTCCTTCAGCTCTTCAGAAGGCAGTGTTGCAACCTCATGGCAATATGCTGGCAGCAGATGCACACACAATGTACCTCGCATATTGTTCTGCTCAGAAGTGTGACATACGTTTGTTAGCCCCAGGGTGTCTTCCTCTCTGTCATTCCAGTGATGTTCAGCAATGGGAAAATCATTGTCAGCTATTTATCCCAAGCAGGGGCGTAGGCAGGAATTTGAAAAGGGGGTTTTGAAGCGCTGCCAAAGGCAGTGCCAGAGGCGCGTAGTGCTGATCAGTCCGCGTGAAGCGCGGAAATTTTTTTTGCACGGTCGTGTTTCAGTTCCAGGATGGGCTCTCGTAGCACCTTCACCACTCTGCACTGCACTGCCGCTGCTTTCTGCTTTCTGGTTTCCCTGCAATCCGTGACCGCGTCTCACTCTCGACGTGGGAAATTATTACCTGACGGCGTTTCATCGTCCTGCACATCAGCTAGCACGTGGTGATCGAGTTATGTACTTCTATATAGAGCGCATTGTTATGACGTTCACGCCTATTGTGTACGCTGCACTGAGGCTCGGAGAAATCATGTGAGATGCTGTACTTGCAGCGCTAAGTGTTATCGCCAGCAACAGAAAGGTGAAGTACTGCAACAAGAACAGCTAAAACAGTCTCAGTTAGTGTGTGGGCCTCAGTTCGAATTCTCGGTCTGGTCCCAGGGGGGGTTTCCTGAAACCCCTGAAACCCCCCCTGCCTACGCCCCTGCCAAGGTTTTAGAACTACTTGGACTTGGGACAAGTGATTGACGCAGGTTGGGATATCCCTGGTGTTCTAGGGACTAATTGGACCTGGGCCAGTGGTTGACAGAGCTTGCATGGGACATCCTGGGACATCCCAGGATATCCCAAGTGTTCTTTGTGCTACTGGGACCTGGAACAGGTGTTTGACAGAGCTTGGGACATCCTGGGACATTCCAGGATATCCTGGGTGTTCTTTGGGCTACTGGGACCTGGAACAGGTGGTTGACAGAGAGAGTTTGGGACATCTTGGAACATTCCAGAATATCCTGGGTGTTCATGGGAATACTTGCACCTGGGACAGGTAGTTGGCAGAGCTTTGGACTTACTGGGATATCCTGGGTGTTCAAGGTTTGGACTACTTGGACTGGGACAGGTGGTTGACAGAGCTTGGGGCATCTCGGGATATCCCAGGGAGTTCAGGGGAATGAAAGGATCAGTAGGACATCTCACGACACCTGATGGCAATCCCGGACGGTTGTGACTACTGTTGGCTTGGCAGTTAGAAGTGTTATTACCATGTTGAGACAAGGTGTTTCACATACTATCCTGTAAGCCACTCTCGCGCGGCCAGAACCAACCACGGAGACCAGAAACTAATGGAGTTAGATCCTCTATGGACAGGGCCGGCGCCAGCTGTTTTGAAGTGGGGCGGCAGTGGTAAGGCCGACCGCCGAAGGCGTCGCAGAGGTGCGAAGCGCCGATCAGTCTGCGCGAAGCGCAGAAAAATTTTTTCACGATTTTCTTTTAGCAATCGGGAAGCGCTCTCGTAGCATCTCAGTAGTACAGTTTGCAGGTTGCTTTGTATTGCATATAGGCGTGTTTTTACAAGCCAATATCCTTAGGATTGATTCGCTGGGCCATAGTCAACTGGTAGCATCAGCGGCGGCGCACCGAAAAAGAAGGCGTAGCATTCTGGGCACGTTCCCAGACGCAGAGTATCGATAACTAGTAACATCGGAATCGATGACTGGAGTACGTCGAATGTTAGCACACGAGAATCAAGGTATTATAGCTACGTATCTAGGCTTGAAGGTATTATTATTTTTTTGAAGGGGAGCCAAAAAGTGGGGCGGCCATGGCCGCCCTGGCCGCCCCTATGGCGCCGGCCCTGATGGAAGGAATTGAGTCAAATGAGGAAGTCTGTATGATGAGTGTACAAGCATCACAATATGCTACTTACTTGGTGCACTTAACTGGATTACTAATTGCTCCAAAATGCAGCCTCCAATCTGTGTTGTAGGTACAGCGCTGTTGTAATTATCAGCCTGGTATTGTACCTAGCTACTATAACATACAATGGCTGTATAGTTTACTGTATACCAACCAACCCAGGAAGTCAATGATAGCCTGCATGAGTTTGAAGTTAATTTATTTGCATTGCCATCGAGGGGCAACCACACTCCTGGTAGCCGCGGTTAAACGGTAGCACAAGCTAAGTGTGACAGTTGGTTCCAATTATCACACATCACGTGAGTACCATGATAGCTCTATACATAGGGAAGATCAGAAATTATTTAGAGTGCTCTCATTCATAAAGTAGCCGCGTTGCAACCCCGGTTGCGACTTGCCGTAGCGCAAGCTAAGTATTGCAATACGTTCCAATTAATGCACATGCCACGTGGCAACCACGCTCAGTCGATCGTGAGCAATGGCGAAGGTCGACAAGACATTATTACAGCACTCACAACTTCGCCAGCTTCGGCATGTAAGTGTCAGTGAACGACAGCGATCACGGCCGTGTGGTCAGAATCTTCGTGTCCCTTTCCTACGAACGGTACTGCCACCGGAAGTTGATGGAGCGCTCGAGCAATGGCGGCCAATGGCGAGACAAAAGCGCTCATATCTCCACCACTAAGGTGAGTTTCAACACCAACTTTTTACGTTCAGGTCAGTACATGATAGCTATCACGGCGGTGTAGTCAGAATCTCTGTAGGCCAATCTTAAGTACTCAAACATTATATTAATTAATTAATTAATCATTTACGCAGCACAATTTTTCCCCTACCAAGAGTGTAATAATCCCTGACAAGTGCATGTAAGTGGTTATCCCTCTTCATGTGGTCCAGTAAACTATAGTAACAGCCACTGTTAAGTAATAACAGTATGTAAATCGACGGCCACAGGTGTTATAGAATAGGCTTTCCTTACAATACTGTCCCTGTTCTGTGTTATTTGTGGTAAGTTGTATTGCATACAATAAACTATACGGCAAATTTATACGGCAAATTTAGGTTGTGTATTTCCCTTCTAACCAACAATGAGGAAGGGATTACAATGCAGTTGTCAGGGATGTATGGCAAACCTCATCTGTGGACTATGTCCTTTAGTCTCATGCCCAGACCCTACTAGCCTCGTTCCCAGGCCTATCTTGTTTTCTTGTTCTTCGGTTTGTGTTGACAGTGGATGCGGAAGAGCAGCGCGACGAAAAACAAGGAAGGCCTGGTATTATCCATCACATGATTGGGGTGGGGCCCAACCACAAATAAGTGTGAAAACTGGCCGATGTAGATCGTCTGGGAGTCTTGACTAACTGTGGAGCATTCGAACCGAGCTGACTGGATAATGAACTGATTCAGGACCTGCTGAAATGACTACGCCCCACGTCCACCTCGAGTCTACCTGATGTCACTCACATGATGAATGATACCAGGTCTTCCCCGTTTTTCGCTGCTCTTCTGCATTGTGTAGCTATTATTTTGCATGCAACTGAACAAACAGAAACCAAAGAACAGAATAGGCCTGGGAACGAGGCTAGAGCGTACCCACAAGGGGAGAGGGTCTGGTGACATTCAGCAAGATCCTTAATCTCAAAGTCAGAGAATATGGGGAGGATTATTTCAGGCAACCAATGAAACTGCTGCAACACTCACTCATGCTCACCAGGTGTCCTTGAACAATTTTCCAAGTATATTGATGAAACACTGTTGCTATTGCAGCATCATATAGAATTTGTGATATACGTACGTAACGTTCATTGACTTGTTTCACAAGGTTGGTAGAGTTGTTTTCATCAGACCGAACGTATCGCATTGTGGTTGCTGAGTTCAGATGGGAAGCCCTTCCTATCATTGCATCTATACTGTATTTATTTTCTGATGAACACCATAGTCAGACTGGCACCAAACAGTCTGGAATAGCAGTGAACACAATCATGTATCACTTATGAACATTCCAAATAGCGGTGTGCATCAGAAAATGAATACAGTATAGGTGCACTGTTAGGAAGGGCATCCCATATCTGAACTCAGCAGTCAACACTGTGATACATTTGGTCCAATGAAAACAACTCTACCGACCTCGCCGAACAAGTCAATGATTATAGCACAAAACCTATAGCTGCAAAGCAATTCTGCATATTTACTTGAAATAAATTAATTGTTCAAGGAAAATCATTGTCAAGTGAAGCGGGGGGGGGGGGGGGGGGGGGGGGGGGGCAAAAAGACTCAAGAGGGATTGACTCGACCCCTCCCCCACAATCAGCCCTACTAGATTACTATATACCTACCTGGCACTCTCATTCCTCTCACTGCCCTGGTATACTGAACTGTCCTTATGTGCACAATAATCATGTTGGCTGTTTAAGTTAAATTCACTTGCAACCTGTCTGGTTTGTTTTCTGCAGATTGTAAACTTGTGAAGCTGCCATGGAAACTGGTCTTGCAACTTTTTTGCAATATTCCTTTTGTCTTGTTGTGTAAGTCGCTATTCTGCTGAAATTAATGTCCTGAGAACATGCAGCAACCTATAAGCCCAAACAGCTTTTATTGTCTAGAATTTACATTATGTTTCTTTCCATCCAGTTTTGTCTCTTCTGCTGACCATTAGTGCTCAGTGGGTTATATTGTCATATTATGGACAGTTTCTGGACATGCATGTGAGTGAACAACCTTTACGATCACCTTCCATGCATTGTGCATGATGATTGTGGGAAGTCTTCACCTGTGAGCAGTGAAGTTGATTTCATGCACTTCAACTACATTTTCAGTTGCTTGTTAATGAACACAATAGTTGTGCAGCCACCAGCTTCTCTATCCTGCATGCATGTGTTCAAACAGGCCTGACAGTAGTCTTCTTTTGTTGTCCTGTAACCTTGTGCTAGGGGTTTTCAATTGCCAGGACAGTGAACACTGCTTCTTCCTACCTGCAGTTTAATCTGAGAGTGGGCATCATTGGAGTTGCCTACTTGGTAGGAATGTCAACGTATACACTCGGCGCCATAGTTTTTGGCCTGCTATCAGATAAACTGGTAAGTGAGTATAATCTTTATGGACGGGTAGCCTTAACGATCTACTGACTAGCCTTGAGGAACTTATGATAACAAATCCTACAAGAGTGGGTTGATAGAATGGAAGTAGCATAATGACTTATATAGTAGACAAGACACATGATACACAAGAATCAGGGTTGTTGTAATGGTAGTTTGTAATTGTAATCGATTACAATTAATTACAAATTCCTATGTAATCGTAATTTTAATTGTAATTGATGATAATTTTGTCTGAGTAGTTGCAATTGTAGTTGATTACCTTGTGGTTGAAGCTCAACTACTCAATAGCTAGGAGGTCAATATCTATAAGTATGCTCCCCAACATAAAACACATACTGGTTACAAAAATTTGAGTAGCTAGTTATAAATATCCAACGAAACATACAAGGTTTTGCTCCACCTATAATGGATTGCATGTTGCAAATGTATAGTGTGTAATTGTAATCGTAATTGTAATTGTGTGGAATTAATTGAAATTGTAATGCTAATTGGCTTCTGGAAAGAGCTAGTAATTGTAATCATAATTGATTACTGGAAAGCAGTAATTGCAACAACCCTGACAAGAATACATGACAAGTGATGTGCAGCATGTTAGTTGCTGATCTTAGCAGTATTACGTAGTTGCTGATGAGCATACATTGAATAATATTATTGTTAATGCAGTATACAACCATTCTATACAGTGAGTGAACAATGTACGTAGGTACAATTTGCTTAATAATTGCCAGCCAAGTACACTGAACATTAGTGTATACGTGCATGAATTTGTCAGCATAATAATTAGCTTTCTTTTACTACCCTATACAGAAGATTCCACGATATCTGATTATAACTGGTCTCCTGGTTGACTCTGTCGGATTTGTTTTGATTGGTCCAGCGAAATTCTTGGCTGCACCGTAAGTGTGCTACTTGTTTATAATAGCCACCAAAAGCAAGCTAGGCACTAATTTGTGCTTCTCTGAAAACTTACTTCCAAGTAGCCTCGTTCCCAGGCCGTTCCCACTGTCAGACTGGAAGCAATGAAATACTGGCGGTGGGAATGGCCTGGGAATGAGGCTAACTTCCAGGCGCTTTTTGTTGCTGCAAGTGTAACTCGAGGCCTTCAACTTGGTTGCATGCCACTATATATCATTCAAGAGTCCAGAGCTAGAAGAGTTGACTTCCCTTCTTATCAATTAAGGCAGTATAGTGTGTGGCTACTGGTGGTCCTGTCACATGGACTCTCCCTAGCAGCTGCGTAAGTGGACCTACGTATATAATAAAGATGCTGCCCATGTAGGACTGCACTAGGGCATGATAGGTGTCAGAAGTGTAACTTGTAACAAACAGCTCAAATTTCAGTGACATGACTTACCCATAGCTGATTATTATGCAGTTGCAGTGATTTTGTACGTGCAGTTTTCAACACAATGGGGCATCCATCCCACATTGTCACCGTAGCAATTTGTACACACCTTATTGTGGATCGATCCATGTCCAATGAAACCCTGGTTTGGCAGCAAGGTTACCATGGAAACCTCTCCCCAGGGTGCAATTCTGGAACGTGTGAATGAGCGTCCCATTTTTACAGTGTGAATGCAGCTTAGAAACTATTAACCGCACGTTTGTGTGACACAAAATACATACATGTGCTGAGTGGACATAATTTTTGGCCTTGCAAGTTTAACCCCTAGGCCTTGCACTCTGAGTAGTAATGAACTATTACATCCACTTTACAAATTTCACAGGATACTGTGGCTGTCAATTCTAGCGTATGCAATTGTGGGTGTGGGAACTTCAATTGCACTTATACCTGGCTATTCAGATCTCTATGGGATTGCAAAGTACGTACGTTTGCATGCAAGCTATGTAACAGGTATAATCAGACATGGCCCTAGCTTACAAGTATCTAACTGTATTTAGGCATAGTATAAATTTATGGTGTAGTTATTGCCGAACGCCTTAGTGCTAACTTAGGCACATAATTATTCATGCGAAGGCAGTCATAGTCTCAGGTCGCGCATGTATTAATGTATGTATTTATGAATGTCTGTCCATTACGTTTCATGATCGATATACATATAGTTTACGTACTTCCTAGCGTGTGGCACCCTGCTTCTTCCGTCGTTGTGTGATGGAGCTAGGACAGAAGACGACGACTGGCTAGGGAATGAGCCCAGAGGTATAGAAGATCGACGATTAACTGTTCAACAGTGAGATGACAGACGACAAGACAAGACTGTACTGGCAGCCAACGTCGAAGACGGCGATCGAGCAATGGCGGCCGAAGCGCTTGTATCTCCGCCACCAAGGTGAGTTTCAGCACAATTATTTTGATTTTGTGTCACTGCATCATAGCGATCACGACGGTGTAGTCAGAATCTTTGTAGGCCGTTCTGAAATAATCAAACGTTTATTATTTATTTATTTAGATTCGATTCGATTAGATTAGATTAGATTACATTACGCGGCACAATTTTTCCCCTACCAGGAGTGTAATTAGATTGCATTACATTACGCAGCACAATTATTCCTATACCAGGAGTGTAAAGATTACCCGGCACATTTTTTCCCCTACCAGGAGTGTAACAATACCCATGATAGTTCATGAGGATGAAGCAGTTGTTGCAAATGCTCTGTGACAGTCTGGAATTCTTCTTTCTGCAGGACATTGCATGAGGATGAAGCAGTTGTTGCAAGTACTCTGTCTGGAATTGTTGTTGCAAATCTTTCTGCAGGGTAGGAATTTTCTAATTCTGTAGTCGATTGGACTTACTTGCAGGGTGTTCCCCAGCATTTGCTGGCATGTACACTTGAGAGAAGCATGGGGACAAGACCATATAGTCATTTCACATGCAGGCTCTGAATGGTTATGGGGTTCAAAGACCACTAGTAAGCTAGTCAGAGGTAGTGAACAGACATTTGAAGTCCAGATTGAGAGTGAAATTAATTGTGTATCTGCCACTCCCAATTTGCATTGCAAAAGGGCATTGTCTTATACGTGTATATAGTGCAGGGTAACTAAGATTTTCAGGCAAGCTAGACAATGACTCGCATAGCAGGCCCAGTTATGTTATATCGGTTGATCCGCAGACGTGAGCTTGCATGAGCGATGTATGTAGGCCGAAGGCACTGTTGAAGCTCACCAATAAGTATGCGAACTTAGCTTGGCATTCCCCCCAGGAACATTTTCACCTTCTGAGATAAATTCTGGTGCAATGTTATAGGACACATGGTCTCGTTGCCATGAAACGTAGTGAACAGATGTAGTGTGGGGACGACTCTAGTTGCAAGCTGGCTTCAAAATGTAGGGAAGGCTGCTTTGGTTTTGTTTTTTGGGAAGGGAAGATAATGGCACGGTTAGAACTACCGGTATCTCCTCTGCCTCAAGGGTAGTTATGCCCCAGTAGTGTCATGCTTTGGGATGTATACAACCAGCCAGTAATGACCTGATACTGTGTAGGGACATCACATGCAGGGGCCTAGGAATTGTTATGCATTGTATTGTGTATGATAGAATGTGTCTACATAATAATATGGTCTGATAATTAAATTTTGTTCTTTCAGGACATGTTTAGGTCCCATTGTCGGTGGAGCACTCATGTACAAAGTGGGCTTCCAATCGACGACAGCAGTAAGGCATTTCAGTCTAGCTAAGCTAACCCTGAGTCAGTTTGACCAGTCCAAGAACTTAATTAATGTGCCATGGGTAATGATTGTACACCCAAATGTCATGTGATTCCGGTTTGTTTGGCCTGTGTCAAGGCATGCTGGTTATAGACAGGGCATACGCTTGTTGGATTGTATCAGGTATGTGGTGGTGCACTGGTAGTGTGCATGAGGAGTCTTTAGTGCTAAACTCAGGCTCTGTCCTCAGTTCGAATCCCACTGAAGCCCTTGGTGTTTCTGTTGAAAGGTGGTTCACCTTAAAAATTAATATGAAAATTGCGTTTTGACTATGGAGTGTAGTCATCTATGTTGTGATTTTCTGGCCATTTGTAGTTGATATGGCTGAATATGAAAACTTAAGCCATGCGAAACGTGCCCATACTGAAAAGAGTAGGAATTGCTGCAGTCTGCATGTCTGCTGTATATATTGTGGCAATGCACAGGAATTGCTATGACTCAAATGACACTCCCACTTGCCTTGTCCCCATTGAAATCACACTGGTTTTGTGGAAATTGGAATGGTAGCACTCAGTTCACTAGACCTAGCAGGCAACCAACCACTAACATCACGTATAGAGGTTTTGACACGGGGCCACAGTTACCAAATTGCCAGATGCAATGCCACTTTAGTTGGTTGGTTGTTTCTCCCCTCAGGCAAAAAGTACTCGGAGTGGCAATTTGGTAATTGCAGGGATTCTACAGTAGCCTTTTATGCCATCAAAACTGCCTCCCTATCCCCACCCTAGGCCCTCTCGCTACCTCCATTTCAGCTTTGCGCACGGGCACTGCACCACAGGCGTCCTCTTGGTGGACGTGGGCGCCCGCAGCCCACTCGCTGCCTGCACCTTCAAGTGATTCGACCCAGCCAAAAAGTGTTTCTGACGTGATATACGCTCAGTGATGAGAGATCTGCCCCACAACTGCAGAGCTTCTTGGTAGGAGGACGCACTTCTTCCACGACCTTGGATCGTCAACGCGCTCGTCAACCTTCATTGCACGTGTCGATTAATTGTGCACTTCCGTATATCTTATTACTTGGACCGTATACCTCCGTATACTACGCACATGTCATTATGATGTCATGGTTGGTTGTTGGTTCACAGGTCAAGGCAAAAAGGGGATTGCGTTGGCAGAAAGGTGAACGGTGGCCCCGTGGGTTTTGAGCTAATAAAGTAATGCACTAAACATGATACACTGAAACTACAGCGAGTTGATTGTTTTGTTGAGACTGGAATGGACTCTATATCCAGTGGACCCGAGTATCTGCATGTAGTTGCATGTCTGTCTCATCTAACATCTCAAGATATTTGTGTCCTGGGGTCCCCGGGTCCTGGTGCCCAGGTCCTGGTATCCCTGGGTCCCAGGATCCTGGGCTCCCTGGGTCCCCAGGTCCCGGTCCTGGGGTCCCCGGGTCCTGGTGTCCCTGGGTCCCAGGGCCCTGGGGTCCCCGGTCCCTGGCCCCTGGGTCTCGGGTCCACGGGTCCCCAGGTCCCCGAGTTCTGCTGGTCCTCGGTTGCCGGATCCCTGGGTCCTTGGTCCGCTGAATATAGCGTCCCGGATAGTCGCTATATTCTGTGCTATATTCTGCATATTCATTTCTGCATTACTTTGTCTCTGCAGGTATATAGTCTGCTGCTCCTCATCTTCGTAAGTACTTTTGAGTTTATCTTCCAACTAGCTAGCTAACTTAGGTCTTTCATGCCATACATAGTTCTGACCAAATGGGTTCTAATTGTAGCACTAAACTGCCACTTTAGTTGGTTGGTTGGAAATCTCTCGAAAGCCTTCATGACAACTTACTATTCATCTTTGATCTTTGAGTGTTTTCCTGGCCAAGAAGACTCCCAGTGTCGCAAAGAAACGTCGCAAAAGTACTGCACCAGAAAGTCGCCAAACCGCCATAATTGGTTTTCTTTCTTCAGACGGGCTAGTTCAAATTTGGCCGACTCCCTCACGACGGTGTTTGCTCAAAACGGCAGCATTTTACACTAGCAGTGCATGACACCATTGCTCTTTGACATCTTCGAAGTCTCACGAGGTGCTTGAAACTGCCCACTCAATAACTATGGCTGTGAACTTTGAAATCGAAATTGTGTACTGTGTGCGGAGTGCTAGTATGCTGCTACAAAAATGAGGTAAACAAGTGTAAAAACATTAAAAGTGTATGGAGATGTAGGGATAGCAGAACAGCAAAATGTAACAAAACAAGCAGGGATGATGAGTTCAGTATACAACACCCTACATCTTTAATTTCTCATTAGACATTGTTTTATAATATTATGTGAGATGGGGTTGTATAAGCTTACTGAACTGTTTTATGCCATCATCCCTGCCTCTTTTCTTACTTTTGCTGTTCTGCCATCCTTACATCTCCATACATTTTTACTGTTTTCTACACTTGTATGAGATGTAGTACAGAAATGCCTACAGCCATACTTTAGTTGTGAAACAGTGGGAATTGGGATTTGCAATCATTGTACTTGCTTTCCTGTGTATGATGTAGGTTTCAGCAATGACTTTCCTTTCGTTTACTGCAGGCCCTTGTGCTGATCATTGTAACTGTGGCTCAGAGAGTTCATAAAATATGCCAGCTAGCAAAACCTGGAATTCAAGAGTAGAAGTGCATTGACAATTTTCACTTTGTGATGTGTGGTGGTGGGAAGATGAAATTCACATGTAACTTTCCTGTGGCTGCATTATCATTGGTGGCAGTAAGCTTTGGGTTGAGTGGGGGGGGGGGGGGGGGGGGGGGGGGGGGGAGTTGTGTGTACATGTGTGTGCATGTAAAGGGTTTGGTCAGCAGCCAACCAAGATAGGCACTCTTGCCAGTGGCGTAGCTAGGGTTTCAGTGACACCAGGGCCTGAGTAGTATCGCGACTGGCTGTACCTCGAAGCCTGCTATTGCTTAGTCGAGAAAGCGCAGTAAATTTATTTTCAGTCGTCAGGAAGGGCTCTCTTGGCAACTTGGTTCTTTCCACTGCCCTGCTCGCTAAATCTAGCTACTGGTTTCCACTTTGCTGCTGGCTCTCTTAGGTAGCAGAAACCGGAAATTTTTTCACCATCATCTTTACAGTTGCCAGGAAGGGCTCTCATAGCAACTTGCTGCTTTCCACTGCCCTGCTACTGCTTTCTGCTTCTGCGCTGCATCTTTCTCAGCATTGCCATAGATAATATATTATCTATGGCATTGCGCACTGTGGCAATAATTTCATGTATAATATTAATGAGTTTCTCACTTGTTGATAATTGATTATCGATTGATCAATCATACTGACGCCCGGGCCTAGGCCCGGGTGGGCCCGGGTGGGCCCGGGTTTGGCTACGCCACTGACTCTTGCTAGCTGGTGATGAGGATCATGGTTAAAATTAATCTAATGCTGTGGCTATTGGTCCGGCAGTAAGTACATACTCTAGGTATAGGTACCGGAAATGTGCGCGCATCTAGATCCGGCCCTGCCCCTACATGAAGACTGACTGTAAGCGAAAACAGGAGTCTCCACAGCAAACATGAGCAAAGGGAGGAGAGACTACTTGTCGGAGACAAGCTCATGGACCTAGCTACCTATTCACCGACCGCAAACCTGTACATGTCCTGCAGGACACACGGTGTGCTCATAATTATCTTGATTGTGCTGGACCAGTGTGCAGCATGCATAATACATAAGTATAATTATGGCAATTCATCACACAACTTATTTTACACCAACTTCTACATATGCATGACCAACACACATTATTGTTGTCATCTTGTAAAAGTCATGTTCAGCCATGGAATATTGTGAATTATTCCATGGGAATAAGCACTACAGTGACCAATAGGATTGCAGTATGATTCTACAGAATATAGTAATAATTACTAGTCTGACATAAGTGTATAACTCCATGCGATGTATCAGCTCATGTATGCTATTACGCTAACGTACTTCCACTCCATGTTAATCAGCATAACTTCCATACATAACTTCCATACATGGCTTGAACCTATATAGCTCATTGGATGTCCCTAATCTACATTGTGACTCCATCAAATACACTTTATCGTTGTAGTATACTGCATAGAGAATGGATCACACGTAGATGGTAATGTAATTATCCAGCATTGCTCACTTTCAGGTCAGTTGGAATGTATGTGGCCATTATCTACCACATTAATTAAGGAGGACATTGTCCCATTCATGGTGGTGTTCTCCATTGCGCTGTTTGCCTTCACTGGAGGGCTCTTCCTGGCCCTGAGGGGAGAAGTCAGGACAGGTCAAAATTCAACCAGTGATCAATTCACAACTAGCTTGGACCTGCATCCTAAGTGAGCAAACTTCATTTCATGTATCAGGTTAGTACAATAACATTTACATGATATATTGTGTAGAATGCTAATACCCGACACCTTGATTACCATTGCTATGTGGGTATATACATTTTGCTCATTGTGCAATGTCATCATTAAT
Source organism: Axinella damicornis (assembly GCA_963931865.1). Classification (NCBI taxonomy): domain Eukaryota; kingdom Metazoa; phylum Porifera; class Demospongiae; order Axinellida; family Axinellidae; genus Axinella; species Axinella damicornis. The sequence continues at coordinate 6,010,429 of OZ007518.1, read as the reverse complement.
TTTTGCATGCATGCACACAAGAGATGAACCTGAATGAAGTCATAGTTTGAGAGTGTGCTTAGAGTGCCTCGTGAAATTACTCTGAATTCAAAAAGTGTGATTGCAATGTAAGCTCAGAGCATTGCTATTTCAGCTTCCATGTTTACCACATATAGTGCCCAGCTTGGGGTGTATGGGGGTGGGGTGAGTGTATAGGGGTAGAGTGGGTGTATGGGGGTGGGGTGGGTGTATGGGGTGGGATGGGTGTATGGGGGTGGGTACAATTACCTGCTCTCAGCTGGCTTTGTCATCCACACAGAGAAGGGTTGGCTTGGGTCCTCAACATATTCCTAGCACTGTCAGTACTTCTTAGTGCTGCCGTAGAGTTACAAGATGATTGATATAACCCTGTGATTGGGATAGACTTCCGCTACAAAAAGGGCATTTATTGTAGAAGGATGACAGAATACAGTTAATATTTGAATACTTCCCCCACCCCCCACCCCCAGTAGATGTATAATATACTGTCATCCCTACCCTGTCTACCATGTCCATTCGTACATATCTTTTTCTATGATCTTGCAGGGAGTATTTCAATGTGTTGTTGACTGGTGTGCGAACAATGGTTGAAGGCCAGGGTGTTCTGGAGTACTTTGGAGCAAATGGTTACAGGTTGATATTATTCTTTACCTGTAGCTACTACCTTCTAATAATGCAGTAGGGATGATTAGCATTTAATTGTTAGGCTCGTACATAGGACTTCTCACAATGCTGGGGTGAGAAGGTCTGGATACTTGGCTAGGTGTTTCACTAACCAGCTATTAGTAGATGAGTAGGAGGAAAATGCCTCAGTCCAACTAGTGGGTTAATTAACAGATGATGACTATTATACTCGATGACCAAACAAGAGCACATTGTTAACGCTGACTATATCCGTTCATATTGTAATATCCTTTAATGCAGGTGGCTTGGCCTTCTATTATACCTCGTTTTCCTGTTTGTGGTGATTGTCATCATGCTAAACTTGCTCGTTGCACAAATGACTAACACATTCGCCAATTTGAAGATGGATGCACAGCGGGAACTGGCAATCAACCAAGCATGGACCATTAGCACACTGGAGCGAACTGGTCTTATTGGACTGGTAAGTACGTATTATTAATTATTACCATCCTCGCTACATGTGATAATCCCTAGGCATAAAATTGCTTCTGTCCTTCCTATATCCTTAATAGAACGGAACAAGTTAGCTACATGACAGCAGACCTGACAATCTAGGCATAATCTTTGTATGACAATAATCAATGCTGGTGTAATGCACCCTGGCTGGTCACATCTAGCTTTGGTGCTAAATAGTGCATGGTATTGCAGCAATGACTCAATAATCCAGCAATGGCTAGAGATCAGCTTATATAGGGCACAGCAGAGAAACAGGTACAAACCAGTAAAACATGTAATAGTGATTTCAATTGACTACAACGGAGACATTTCAATTGACTACAACGGAGTCTGGTGTCAGTTGTATAAAACCATTGTTGACCATTGGTTACACTGGAGTGCTAGTGCATTAGCAATAGTGCAGTAACGGCAAGCTCATAACCTAACTAACCTCGATGTGGCAGTTTGTTTCATCTCAGCATTAAGAAAGGGCAGCTGCAGAGGTCAGTGTATGGACTGCATGAGAGCTATGCCACCGCTATTATACTGAAGATAGGTTCTATGCAGCCTGGTGTGTTGTTGTTTGCTTTTACACAGGCTTAGGAAGGAAAGGAGGTGAAAAATCTGGAGTCGCCAGGAATCGAACCTGGGTCGTTCGCATGAGCCACGAGTGCCTTAACCACTAGTGGTTAAGGCACTCGTGGCTCATGCGAGCGACCCAGGTTCGATTCCTGGCGACTCCAGATTTTTCACCCCACTTTGGTTAAGGCACTCGTGGCTCAGGCTTTCCTAAGCCTGTGTAAAAGCAAACAACTGCAATACCGCTATTATACTGTTCACTTGTAATCATATGTAGCACCATTCCCTGCACTGTCAAGAAGCTACTGAGATCCCTATATTCACATGCTCAAGAGAGCTAGCTAACTTGGTTTAGCTAATAAATTAAACCCCAAAACATGGAATGATCATTGCCTGAAAACGGAACAGGAATGATTTTTGACCCCTAGTGATAATATGACATTTGTCCGTACAGTCATAAAACTCCACACACCAGAAATCTAAGTCACCCATTGACATCAATTAGTTAAGAGAGGAGCTTTAAACACCTTGCCCGAAGAAAGGAAGCCTTCACTACTGCAAGTGCCATGCCGGCAAGGAACAAAGCGTTTCTGAGATGCATTACTGGCATGAGTGATTGAGTCATTGAGTCCACAAGTCTGCAGTCAGCAGTTTACATCAGACTGCTGTTCAGTGATGGAGACAACTCACCGTAGCCACTTCAGTTTTGTGCTACAAAATTTAATGGAAAGGATGTACAAGAGTCTGCCAGTGTCAGGCTGGTTTGAAGTAGAATGCTTCTCAGTAGAGTCCAGAATATATCGCAGTGTTGTGGTATCAGGTGATGGAATTGTCCATGCATGGTTTAATTAGGGTAAGCTCAGTTGACAAGTAAGTCAATGCTTAGCAGCCCGCATCTATAGCATACCTCCCTCAGGAAGTTTGAAGAGAGGCCAACTGTATGTGCTTGTTCTCCATCCAACTATTTTCACCTAATTATCAAAACAGTTGTTCAAAGCCGGGTGTTAGGATAAGCGTACAGAACAGATAATCATTACAAGGTGCAGGTACAGCTTAGCTTCCGATGCAATTCATGAGACCTGCTATGGACAGCAGCATGGGAACGAGGTTAATGCTGAACTTGCCATGCCATTATGACATTGTTATTCCCTTTCAGGACTTGAAAAAAAATGTATTTTGTCGCCCAAGAAAGATGGGAAAATCCTCAAAGTAAGTTACTGTACTGCATCAACCTTGTGTCATTAAGGTCCCAATCATCGCATAGCCTGATGAATTTTATTCATGTGTGTAATCAGAGTACTCCATTTGAAATTATAACCACACCTACAATTGAGTTGCTGAGTGTTTCTATTTATTAATTGCACAGTTTGTGCAGAATGACGTAAATTGAGGACCACCTTAATTTTGAATCAATTGAAGTGTATTATACATCATCTGAAAATCTATTTACACGATACTAGGCTTACAAGCTCAAAGGTACCGCTATGCCAGTATGATTATATGGCACTGACCGCAATGAATTGGCACCTCCTTGTCATCATGCATGCCAGTATTTGACGTATATAGTCCTTGCACTCATGCTGTAACTATAGTATGTCTTCCTTAGTGTGGAGTGGTAACTTACTGACAAACAGGTTATATATAAGACCTCATTGAGGATGCTATAACAGCTCTGAAGTATAGCAGTGTTTATTGATTGAATTCCATGTGGGGAGTTTCAAATGGATGTGATGATGGGAAAAAGTGAAATGAATAAATCATAGATAGTAATATGGGCTAGCTCTGGTAGAAGTATCAGGATTGGATGAAGCAGCTAGGAGCAGAGATGAGGGTATTAAGATGGAGTATGATAAGTTATGAATACAAAAATTATCTGGATTTCGTGCTGTCTTGCAGTTGGTACTGTCTGGCCAGCCCAAGGAGACTCCAAAAGCTGATCAACTGCATACTTGCCTGCGTCATTAATAGCAATGGGTAGACCACTTGCATGATGGAGTTTATGCTGACCAGTTGTGTAGAAGAAGATGGGATGGAAAAAAATTCATACCATGCCACAAAACACATGACCGCAATGGCTAGACGAGAAAAGAGATAAATATACGCGGACATGGATGTGATGATGGGAAAGCGATGGAGAAACTTAGGGCACATTCGATGCAGAATCATTGTAATGAAGACATTCTGCTCGGTCATCGCAAAGAGGGTATTGTACAATCCCATTCGAAGAATCACCAACTGTCTCTCCTGAATATACAACATTGTCATGAGTTGCAGCATCAAAATGCTTGCGTAATGATGCACTTTCAAAGAAAGCCGCATGTTGTCATGGTAGAAAAGTTCACAAAGGTATAAACCATTCATAAAAACAATACAGACCGCCACAGAATTGATCGTCGATAGCATTCGTTCTGGAAATCGGAACATGAGTAATTCCCACGTACCATTATAAGCGACGAAGAGAAGACTGGTGCTCACGAGTAGTTCTGTGCAGTAGACAGAAATGTTCTTTATCTTGTCTTTTCGAGCCAGTACATCTTTTCAGAAGATATTTGGAAATGCGTAAACAGAGACAGGTGCTGAGAAGGAACCAAATAAACATGAATAGCTGGACACCAACTTCTTTGGTCCAGTCAATCACGAGAAGTGGATCAATACCCATGTTGACCGTATCGACTGGATGATTCAGTAGTGTCTTGAACATATTCATTCCCATACTTTCCAGACCACTTTCAATCGGAGCAATTTGATTCATTTTCGATAGCTTGCCAATGAAAAAGTCACGTTCAGCTGAAGTACCATCTTTCAATTTAAACATGTTTTGCACATAGTCTGCACTGTGCAACCATGCAGTGGGCACCCCATGTCCGGAGAACACTTCCCCTACAAAGTAGATATTTTCAACTCCCTGTGCTTTCTCTGCTCGTTCATACCAGCCTCTACCAATGGAGTGAGGATTTAAATGTGTAGGGGTGGAGGGATAATGCTGCATTTGAACAACTTTGATGTTTGTATACCCAAGACGAGTAAGGATGTTGTTCAAGGAATTCAATTCACTTTCTGTTTTGACCATCTCATATGGACATTGCCAGACGACAGTGATCATGTTGCTACTCTAAAATTGCTTTGCAATGCGCATGACACTCACGGTATCATTTCTCATATTGTCCACACTCAATGGGTTGAGATATTCTGGTAAGTTCATCACATACTGCGTGAAGTTCATACGAGCCAATCGGGATATTGAATAATTTCCTACCAATGGACTATGAACTTGTTCAGCTACATCCACAGCAATAATCCCCACTGCATACACACCATATTCGTGATCCTTTGCTGCAATGCAATCGACTGCTTCTTGGAACAAGGATGTCATGGGATGTGCTTTGGGAAGAAACGTCAGAGCTTGTTCTGGTCTTGTCGCTACCAGGAGCTCATGGAAAAAATATTGAGAACCAGTATTAGTATACACCACTATTCCCCGTTCATGAACTTCAATACGGACGTTGGTTCGGTAGTCAATCTGATTATTCCGGATGACATTTTGAAAAACGTTTGCGTATCCGTGTTTGAAAGAGTACATAAAACTGCTTATCCCTTCTAAATGCATCCCAGCTAACCACAAATGTGCAATTTCCGGAAGTTTAGGATCCAGATTCATTGGTTCAATACTGTGGATGGTAAATTGACGTAAAAGCACTTGAAGCAGGGGTCCAATAATACTGGGCATTTTATTGCTCAACATCATGAGCACTTGACATGACGGTGCTTGTAAAACAGGTACATTCCCATATAAAGCCAATACCCTAGATGTAAATTCACTGAGTTCTTCATAGTCATTCCGTTTATTCCACTGAGCAAAGCTTTCATTTGGAAAAGCCATTCCTAGTTCCAGACATTTGCTTACTCCATTATATTTGTGTTGATCGTAAAAGTGTTGGAATTGATTGATGAATCGGCACAATTGGTCATACAAAATACGCGCTTTGAATAGGTCATACTGCTGTAGGATACTGTTATGGTAAAGTTGGAATTCTTCGGATTCGTATGCATTGATCACATGTGACTCCGTGCAAGCCTCCATATTCATCCACGGGTAGAAGCTCTACATTATGTGCTTGCAATAGATTCTTCCATCTGTTTTCCACTCCATATCCCTTCCAATTGAGATTCGGGATGAAAATCATGTCCATATCATGTGTATTCCCATTGTTACGCACCCGATGTTGCAACGGAACTGGCTCATTTCCCCTTTCCAAGACAATGACTTTATGATTGGGGGATTGGGATATACGATTCGCAGCACCTAGACCAGACACACCACCACCAATGATACCAATTGTCTTGATTGTCGTGCTTGCTTCTGCATGGAAGGCCAGTACAGTAATAGACAATTCAAAGACCAAAGCAGGACGGCAGATAGATCCATAATTGTTTGTTGCAGAAGAATCTTGTGAAGTCTTGTGCTGCAAGATGCGAATGAAAAAGTGAAGCGAGAGAACAATTAAAATGTATCACCCTATATAATAGTGTATTAGTCCAACATAGTGGCATGTTGCACGTACATCTCCACAGGAAGAAAACATGTGCCCAGTTACAAGGTGTGCTTATAGTTTCAGAGTTTTTGAAAGAAGAGATCAGTGCGTAGCTTGGGACAGGAGTCAAACCTATGCATATCAGTAAAAGAGCCAGTGCTTATAAGCGAGCTATGCTTAACTCTTTACCAACCAATGACTGCAAAAGCCGTCATGAGCTCCCATAAGCCATAAGAATTTATATGGGGAATTTAATACTAGGCGTTATACTTTAATACAGGATTTTGCTTCCTTAAGCTGTTTCTTATGGTTGGTAAAGAGAGAGGGAGTAAGGAGGATGGAGAGAACGAGTGAGGCGGAAGACTATTGACATTGTCTGTCTCTAAAGGTATATTGGTGTTAACTGTACCTTTGCTTTGTGGTATACTTGACAATACACTTGGTAGTGCATGACTATTGAGTATAGTCTAGCTCCTGTGTGAGATTCAAATGGCCTCCAACACTTCAATGCTTATGAAGTCTTGTGTCATCCAAGAGTGCATGCAGCTAGCTACAATATTATAGTACCACTCAATCATGTGTAGCACATTTGGTAGTAGACAAATGAATAATGTTTGTTGGAAGCAATACACAGCCCATGCTTGTGCTGGTGAGGACTGGATGATGAAAAGCTGGACTCCGCAGGGCCCTGGAGCAACAGGCCAGAGAGATGTCACGACCAGAGACGGCACTACCAGAGAGCAGCTATAGCTATAGGTTCCGAAAAAGTAGTTAGTCAGGTGAGCAGGGCCAAGCTGCACGCAGACGAGTCAGCTACGATATTTGTGTGTGGGACAAAGTTCACACAACAGCACATGAGAGACTGCTGGGAGGCCAAGGTTGATCACTTGGACTGTGAGAGACACAGAGTGCAATCAACATTGTATTAGCTACCTTTTGCTTAATCTGGACTGCTTTCTACTATACCTGCATGGTATCATTTCTGGCAGTAGCTACTACTGTGGGCTGTAGTGCGTGTGACTGTTGGATAATAATTTCAGACGTGGGTGTTCAAACTTCTTGGAATACAGCATTTTTCTCGGAAAAGGGGGGGGGGGGGGGGGGGGGGGGGGGATGTTCGAATTAATAGAGTGTTTGAATTATTAGAGTCACTACAGTACGCTGTTTGTTTATTTGGCTTTACATGCATGTTGGGGGAGTATATTATATTATATACCTTTTGTGTACCCTGCATGCACCGTCCTGCAAAATGTAAAACAAAACCCCGTCTTTAGTGTAGAGTGCGGAAGGATGGAAGGAGCGGGAAACGACCCAAATGAAGTTTCCCACGTTAGCTCGCACAGGTACGTCACTATGCGCTCCTGACACTCAGGGCCTAAGTTATGGTTACTTGCGTCCAGTGCACCCACCATTGTGTTAGTTGCAAATGCTGTTGGGTTATCACTCAGTAGTGGACATAATTGCCTTAGACCCCCGCGCGCGTGCGTATACAACCCGCACTGTCACGGTGATCTCACATTTGTCGTTTGTCGCTGCTAGTACAAAATGGATGCGGTTTCTGACAGGAGACGACGATTGACAAGGCAAAGAGTGCAGCGACATCGAGGGAAAACTGATGAGGCGAGGAGGGAGACTGTCAGAGCGGCTGACCGCAAGAGAAAGAGGCAGAACGAAGTTGTCGTTCGCGGTTCACAGAGACTCGCCATCGCTCTAGTCTCGTTCCCAGACCCAAACAACCCCAGCGAAGATCGCTCGCAGCTGCAAGCGATCTTCGCTGGGGTTGTTTGGGTCTGGGAACGAGACTACCATCGCTCGAGATTATGTTCTGCAACTGCCAAATTATATCAAAGCTTCCCGCGAGGCATCTCTGTGTGGTCAACCACGTATGCACTACTCTATGTCAAGTTAAGTAACGAAAGTACCTCTGGAGTTGCTCTACTGCCGCTCCTATCCTACAGCTTACAACTTACTTCCTCACTGTACGTACCTTAGATTTTACTACGTTTCTGTTTTTATGTGTCTTTGGGGTATACTACTCATTAGCTATTATGCTATTCCTGCATGTATCCCTTGCTGTTGCATAAATTTTCATGGAAAAAAATTGGATATCTAGGTGCTTTTTTTATTCCTGATTCTGCGGTGACTGCTGAAAAATTGGCCGAAAATGTTGCTGCGCGCTTCACGTGCATTTCACCGTTCCCCCCTCGCGTACTCCCAGCAACTTATAGTCTAGGCCTACACTTGCGCGGTGCTCCTGTAACACACAAATTAACTGGCAGCCAATGGCCCTGCTTCACCAAACACTTATATTCCCCCCCTAAATATTCTGACACTAAACTTGCGTAGCTACGCCTACCTGACGACGTCACCACTGCACCGCGGCCTTTCTCCTTTGTACTTCACCAACGCCAGGGCTCCGATATCTTGACGGATTCTATTTCTCTGTCCAGCAGCTAAAACCTCTCCCTCCAAATGAAATGAGAGCGTAGCTACTTGCTGTTGCAGATTTATGGAAAAGCTGGAAACGGAACGGAAAACGGAAACGGATAACGGAAACGGAAACGGAAAACGGAAACGGAAAATTGGTAATGAAATTAACGTGTGATGTGTCGCACACCAACACGAATTACACTCCTGGTCACCAGGTGCATATATACAGTGTACAAGTGTACAAGTACATGGAAGAGCAGAGGAGGTCGGCCACGATTAATAATAATAATTTCTATTGACAGTAAAGGCCAGAAGGCCCATTATAGTCACAGTATAAGTGTGTACATGAATGTGATGAGTTGAGGGTGGCTGCAGTTTAACCTTGAAATTGAGCAGACCTGTGCTTGAAAGCCTTGTATATAAATGAACCTAACGAATGGAGTAGCTTCTTATCGTTCACTGACCACACAAATAAAAACTTGTCTAAAGTACTGAGATTGAGAAAAGAGTGATTCAGTGTACAACAATATTTTAATAGTGATGAGCGTTCCGGTAATTCCTCATACAGTTTACAAGAGAACATGAAGTGTGGTTCATCTTCGATTTCTGTGTTGTTGCAGACCCAGCATGTTCTTTGGTCCGCGGGTATTGGTGAGGGCATTGCGTACCGACCTGTTTCTATTCTCAAGGCATGTGCACTCGCTCTTAATTTGCATATTGGTATTCTGAGGTACGAAGGTAAGGTTAGATAGGCTTCATGGGCTAGGTTTCGTTTAAATAACTTGTACAGTCTTAGTTTCCCTGTTGTGTTGCTTAGCTCACTTTGCCATGACTGTGTGTACTGATCTTGAAGTCTTTGTTGGAGGTTATTGATGACTGCACGCTGATCCACAATGTGAGGATTTAGCCAGATTTCAGCGAATCCTGCCCTCTCTAACACCTTTTTAATGTGTATACTGCCCAAGGAGAATCATTGAGCGATTCCAGGTAGGCTTCGATGGATCCCTGAGGTAAGGAGAAATTTCCCAATCTGTTGCCAGTCTCAGCCAGTACTTAACCATTAGCACATTTCGTCTAACGTCTAGTGGTGTTCTGCCTATTTCTCCATAAACTGCGAGATTTGCTGCTGAACTTGGTAGACCTAGCGCAAACTTGATAAATTTGCGGTGCACTTTTTCTATCTCTTCTGCCTTTATGTAGCCCCAAGTCTCACTACCGTATTCCAGGACTGGTCGTACAAGAGCATCGAATAGATGGCTGAGCAGTAACGGGTTAGGGTATTGTAGTTTCGAAGCCTTTTTAAGCAGGCAGAACAGAGACTTTTGTCCCTGTTTTGCTAGGGTGTCCGCTGCTGTTTTCAAGCCCCCATTGCTTGTTAAGATAAAGGTATCTGTATGACTTTGTTACTTCGATTATCTGGTAGTACAAGCTGTAGGGCGGGCTGGGGTCCTTCCTCCTTTGGAACCTAAATTCCATAACCTTTGTTTTCTCCATGTTAATTCTCAGGTTCCATTTTGAACAGTAGTCCCCTAATATCTTAATAGATTTCTGTAGGCCTGCTGGTGTGTCAGCTAGTAACACTAGGTCATCAGCAAATAATAAAAGGTGGAGGTTTGTAGAATTGATTTCAATTGAACCCGAGTTGTTTTCTACTAGGTACTTCTCGAGGTCGTGAATGAAGAGGCTGAATAACCGCGGGCTTAAGTTACTGCCCTGTCTTACTCCCTTCCTGTACAAAAATTCCTCTGATGTATCCGAATTAAGAGTGACTCTGGAAGAGGCTTGCCCATACATACTCTGGAGAATATTTAGCATTGTGGAACTTAGGCCGTACGAAGAAAGCTTGCTCCATAGGAGTCTGTGATCCACTGTATCAAAGGCTTTCGAGAAATCCACGAAACAAGTGTATAGTTGTTTGCCTCTCTTCTTGCGTGATTGAATGGCTGTGTTTAAAATGAATATGGCATCTGTAGTTCTCCTCTTTTTTCTGAATCCAAATTGAGCCTCGGAAACTATAGCCCTTCCTCTTCCGCCCATGTAGAAATTCTGTCACATATTACACTTGTGAACAACGCCCCCATTACATCTAGAAGTGTTATGCCTCTGTAGTTATTTGGGTTTGTTTTGTCTCCCTTTTTGTGGATGGGTTTTATGTTTCCTACCGACCAGGTTTTAGGGTAAACTCCTGTGCTAAGGACTTTGTTGAAAAGCAGCGTCAGGTGATTAACCAGTCTCCCGTCAAAGAGCTTGAATAAGGCGGGAGGCAAACCATCTTGTCCTGGGGCTTTGTTGCTTTTTTGTTTCTTGATTGCTCTTAGTATTTCTTCCTCATCAATTGGTGCATCAGTTAACTCATTGAAGTTTTGAGTGAGTGTCACTTCTTCCCTTCGAGGAGGTTGGGGGGGTCCACTGCACAACTTTCTAAAATGGTCAGCCATATCGTTGATGGATATTGGAATGTGTTCTGAATCTCCCCTTTCGCTCGCCTTGGCTATGTATTTCCAGAAGGTACGGGGGTCCTTGCTTCTAAATGATTGGAGTTTTTGATGGAACACTGATACTGCGGCTCGTTTCTTCTTCCTGATCAATCTTTTGTAGTGTTTCCTTTCATTCCAGAATTCTCTTCTTATCCTGACCGAGTTTGGATTTTTCTTCATTTTTTTGGCTAGCCGGTTTACTGAGCTTTTCATTGCCTTGCATTCTTTGTCGAACCAGCTATTTCTTGGGAAGGGGTTGGTATTCCTTTTGTTCACCGGATACTTTACTGTTGCGCATTTTTGGATAGTGTCCTGTAATAATCTTACAAACTTGGATACACTGTCGTCCACCTGCGTATTGTCTACTTGCATGCGGAGCGTGCACAGTTTATCAATAAAACCGTTATCTGTGAATTCTTGTTGTAGGACTTGTTCCAGATCCTTATTCCATTTCACTCTTGGTTTGGGTGTAGTTGATGTATATGAGTCTTCACTGATGTCGTTTCTTCTGAGGTATTCATCCAAAAGGTCTTTCGACCCTTTCAGAAGATTTGAGAGTTGGAAAGGGGAATGCGGATTGGTTTTAAGGTCCAAAGACAAAGGGCAGTGGTCCGAGAGTGGGGACAATGCATCTATATTGAAACGGGCAATGCTGGGCATCAGCTCTGGAGAGACAATTGAATAGTCTACCACACTGTTACCTCTAGGGGTAAAACAGGTGAATCCTCCCAGACTGTCCTGGTCATGACGGCCATTCACTATTCTGAGTCTTGAGCCTATACACAGGTCTAGCAGCTCTCTCCCATAGTTATTTACCACCACATCTTGTGATGCTCTCAATTGTGCAAGAATGCGAGGGGGCGCGGTCAACCCGGAAGTCGCAAGATGGCCATGCGGTTCGAGGGTGTTTTGGGGTGCTCTGTTACTCCGAGTAAGACACGCGATGAGAAAGTACGGCTGAATATCAAGTCTCTGGGTGGAAGGACGTCGGATTCTGAACATTTTGTGATGATATGACTGCCAGGCTGGAAGCAAGAGTGAGTCAAACACGGCACGTTAGCAAGCGCCTCGGAAGGGTGTATGTTTGGGCGCCGTTAACTCCTAAACGCAAGGTGCTGAACATGCAACTTGCACCATAAAGCTTGGAGATTGTAAGGAGCTCCATTTGTGGGGGTGACACCCCCCTTAGTTTTGGAGCATGATTGGTGTGGGTGAGGCTGCACGATTGGTATGGGTGAGGCTGCATGACTCTGGTGAGCGTGAGGCTGCAGGATTGGTGTGGGTTAGGCTGCATGGCTGGTATGGAGAGGCTACATCGTAAGTGTGGGTGGGCCTAGCCTCGTTCCCAGGCCCCATACGAAAAATCGATTTTCGGATCGGGCCTGGGAACAAGGCTATGGGTGGGGCTACCTGGTATGGGAGAGACTGCATGATTGGCATGTGTGGGGCTGCATGGTTGGTGCTGCATGCTGGGTGTTGCTTCTACATAGTTAATGTGGGTGAGCCTGCATGGGTGGTGTGGGTGGGACTGCCTAGTTCATGCAAAGCCCAAAGCCTAATTGAAGATCAGGAGTGGTCATCGATAATAGTCCTTTATTAGCCTCGTTCCCAGTCCCACGCCCAGCTTTTCGTCGCTGCTTAGTACGGTAAAGCGGGGAGGGCCTGGTACATTTCCTCACGTGAGTGACGTCAAGGGTAGAAAGGGGTAGAAAGACCGGAAGTTGAACGTGGGCGTAGTGGGCCTCAGAACAGCAAGTAGAACGAAGGTACCAGGTAACACACCACACGTATCTAGCTAGCGGGGGGCGACTGTCATACTCACCGAGCGTTGAACGTGTAGATGGCTGAATAACGCGCAAAACGTAGCGTCTTTGTTCTGAAAATTTTGCGGTTTTTCAATTACGTCATGCTCACGTGAGGAAATGTACCAGGCCCTCCCCGCTTTACCGTACTAAGCAGCGACGAAAAGCTGGGCGTGGGACTGGGTACGAGGCTAGTCCTTTATGTCTGCTCTGATAAAACAGCTGGGTGTTTAGTTTTCATATATCACCGACCGATCAAACACATGAACTTGTGCCTTTGATAGTGCCAGGTACACAATATAGTCCTCAGGTGATTATTGTATCTGCACAACCACCAATTAAGATAGGAATACGTATTCACCTTGTGTGTGCACCGGATGTGTAGCTACATACGTGTGGCCTGACCACTTGCTTGTGAGCTCACAAGCAAGTAGGAAATGTTCATGTGTAGGAAATCTTCCTGCACATTTCAACACCATTTTAGTGTGTAGGAAATTTTCCTGCACATTTCAAGGCCAAGTTCATGTGTAGGAAATTTTCCTGCACATGATGATATGACTGCCAGGCTGGAAGCAAGAGTGAGTCAAACACGGCACGTTAGCAAGCGCCTCGGAAGGGTGTATGTTTGGGCGCCGTTAACTCCTAAACGCAAGGTGCTGAACATGCAACTTGCACCATAAAGCTTGGAGATTGTAAGGAGCTCCATTTGTGGGGGTGACACCCCCCTTAGTTTTGGAGCATGATTGGTGTGGGTGAGGCTGCACGATTGGTATGGGTGAGGCTGCATGACTCTGGTGAGCGTGAGGCTGCAGGATTGGTGTGGGTTAGGCTGCATGGCTGGTATGGAGAGGCTACATCGTAAGTGTGGGTGGGGCTAGCCTCGTTCCCAGGCCCCATACGAAAAATCGATTTTCGGATCGGGCCTGGGAACAAGGCTATGGGTGGGGCTACCTGGTATGGGAGAGACTGCATGATTGGCATGTGTGGGGCTGCATGGTTGGTGCTGCATGCTGGGTGTTGCTTCTACATAGTTAATGTGGGTGAGCCTGCATGGGTGGTGTGGGTGGGACTGCCTAGTTCATGCAAAGCCCAAAGCCTAATTGAAGATCAGGAGTGGTCATCGATAATAGTCCTTTATGTCTGCTCTGATAAAACAGCTGGGTGTTTAGTTTTCATATATCACCGACCGATCAAACACATGAACTTGTGCCTTTGATAGTGCCAGGTACACAATATAGTCCTCAGGTGAGTATTGTATCTGCACAACCACCAATTAAGATATATAGGAATACGTATTCACCTTGTGTGTGCACCGGATGTGTAGCTACATACGTGTGGCCTGACCACTTGCTTGTGAGCAACTCCCCCCCCCCCCCCCCCCCCCCCCCCCCCCCCCCCCAGGTATGATTTGAGACTCAAGCCCTCCTGATGGGAAAGTTGGCACAGGAATGCCGTTCAAGATTAACTGTGCTGCAATTTTCTCTCCTCCAGGACATTCAAAATCTGGATGGGAACTTGCTTCATAGGAGTCTTTGTGAAGCACTCTTATGGGCAGCCCAATGTCAATGTTTGTGCATGGACAAAGTACCAGCCATCCAGGTAGTGTACAATTTAACACTATGATCTAATAGTTAGTATATACATGTTATAGTTGTACCATGGCTTCGCAATGGGTATGGCTTTGTACCATCCTCGGGTTATTAACTTAATGATGTAATTCCTTGGGCTTCGTACTTCCTCGGGCTTTGCCCTCGGAAGTACATCATTAACCCCAGGATGGTACAAATGCTGTACCCACTGCGAAGCCATGATACAGCTGGCTTCAGGAGCCCATAGCGTCCAACTTAGCATTATCACAACAGAACATGTTCAGTCTAGCATCAGCAACCTAACTGTACCTTTATTTGGAACCTCTTTGCGTAACAAGGGCCGGCCTTCCTGTAGTCTAAGTAGGTGTTGGCCCCGCCCACTTGTTCGTGAATAAAATTATAACACGTGACCACAGTACAGATTACCCACTTGCCGTATATGGTCACGCACAAGTCCGATTGGACCAGACACGTTCCCGTAGTTGGACCCTCCTTGTCGTTATGGGCTCCTGCTGGCTTGTATCATGATTCCACTAATTAGTCTGGACCATTGCATGGAGATGGCGAATCAGCTGCTGCCAACGTGCAGGATTGCCTTATTATTAGGTATGGCAATTTCAGAGTCTTTGTTGAAGCGAGCAGAAGCTGCCGTCAAGAACGCTGATCCTAGTGTTTTCAAGAAAAGTTGTCCCTTCTCTCTTGGCATGGAAGACTGGTTTAGTGATACACTGACGATTTTGAAGAACCCTCCAAGAAAGCAGCAGAAATCCATGTCGCTGGAAAAGGAGAAGTCTTGGCAGAACAGGTTCGAGAGGGTGAAGAAGAAGCTGCGAAATCTGCAAAGGGTGTTTTACCCAAGAAATATGACCGCTGGGTTATCAACACTCTCAAGGCGTGGAGATGCATGATGCGAGTGAAATGAGCGTTGTGAGGAGCTGTGCGGTGAAGATGTTTTAGAATCCTGTAATGCTGAACTGTTGAACAAATTGTTGTCGTTGTTCCTTATGGAAGTACGGAAAGTAGATGGTACACGCTACCCTCCTGCATCGATTCATTTACTATTGTGTGGCCTTCAACGATACATGCGTCGAACAAGTGACTCGCTTGTCAACATTTGTGACAAGAACGATGTGCGTTTTCGAGGTCCACAGTGGTGGAATGGCCCCCTGTGGCACCCCGTTGCCTGCTGCACAAGCTCTCTCTAGTTCTGCTATGATGCCACTTGCTAATATTTTTCTGGGTGTGTGTTCGAGGTCCACAGTGGTGGAATGGCCCCCTGTGGCACCTCCGTTGCCTGCTGCACAAGCTCTCTCTATTTCTGCTATGATGCCGCTTGCTAATACTTCAGTATCTCTGGGTGCACAGTCAATATCTACAATGCTCCAGTGTCTGCAGGAATCAACAATGAAAATGTTCACCTTTCCCAGAAAGACTTGTCAGACTTTTCCAACTTTTGAGTAAAGCATGACTGTATTTGTACATTTCGTTCTTGTATTATACTGTTTGGTTTCCTCATTGTTCGTGCGCTGTGTTGCTTGTGAACGTGCAACTAACACTTTAAAGAAGCCGCCCAGTGTACATGGGAATTGTACTCTGTGGCGGCTTTCAACCGCCCACGCATCATGCATGATACAAGTGTTGTTTGGTGGGTGAGCAGCAGTTAGCTACACATGTACATGTGCATGTACAACCAATCCTAAACCAGTGATAGTGGTAAGGTCATTGGTGGTGTGTGTGTTGGTGGGCAGGGATACATGTAGTCTTTGTGTTTGGAGGGAGAGTTTCTGGGAGTGCATCATAGTGAAGGATTAAGGCTGCATCGGCCTCAAAGCAGAAGAAGAAAGCTACACTGCCCACTATAGTGGTGTGTATGGGAGGAGCACACCTCCTCAAGCCTCCTGAGGGTATGGTAGCTCAGTGCCAGTGTGGAGGATGTCAGCACAACAAGTTGTGCCTACAATGGGCCAACCGAGTTGGTATAAACCAGCACCAGTGTCTGGTATTGGACCTTGTTGGCATAATGATAGAGAGGGACATTTTCTTAGTAAGTGCCTCTACTCAGTGTGGGAAAGTCCTAGAAAGCCGTTGTGGTTGTCATTGCAATTGGAGTCTGTTTGCTTGCTGATCATGTAACAGCATGAGATATTGTGCATTGTCATGCATGCACAGGTGTTGTAATAGAGTAGGTCCGAGCTTGCGCTGTAGACGACAGCGAATGAGCAATGAGAAGAGAATATACAAATTAAGCTGAACATCCAACCACCCATACAGTCATAATGCTCACTGGTGCCTTAAATACCCCCCTACAAAACTAACAATACAATATTGTACAACATCCTCAAACAGAACCACATGATCTAACAATACAATATTGTGCTCAACAGAACCACATGATCTAACAATACAATATTGCTCAACAGAACCACATGATCTAACAATACAATATTGTACAACATCCTCAACAGAACCACACAGGAAAACCATACAGGACCTAAGTGACAAACAGACCTGCACTCAAAGTACAGGAGACATCATACACCCACAACATCCTGTTAGCACAAATCCAAAATATAACCACATAGGAAATAACCAGTCCATTACAGTGTAAAGGCATGTTGTTTGCTTGTTTGCTTGTTTGGACATCCGTGCCTTCGTGGTATCTTTGCAGGTCTATATATAATTCATGCTTCACAGGTGCAATTTCCCAGACATTATGTAGGGTCGACCGCTCTTGTGCTGGTCAGTTACCGATATTAATGTATAACGTGGGAGTAACATGCTCCAAAGGAAATAAGAAAAGAAAATAAGAGGCTAAGTGCCCCTTGTTTTAGCTAAATACGACATCAAAAGTGTAGGAAAATTTCCTACACAAGACCTTGAAAGTGTAGGACAATTTCCTACACAAGACTTTGAAAGTGCAGGAAAATTTCCTACACAAGACTTTCAAGTGTAGGAATTTTTCCTACACTGATTGTGCGCACACCTGCACCTCTTTCAGTAACACTGAAGAACATCTTTTTGCACAATAATCAGTTATACACAAACAATAAATTATAATTTTCAATTCTTCAAAAATAATCCTGTAAATATTCTCTAGACTTCTTCAGTGCCCCCTTATTTGTAAGTTGAAAGTCGTATAGTAGTATGTCTTTAAATGTAATGGTTGAAACTGAGTCCTTCTTAGTTGAGGGACTAAAAAATCTCAACCACTTAGGCTTGTGAGGAGCCCTCTCCTGCTCCATCCAGTGGATTGTGAGCTGCGACTCGTAGCACGGATTGGGTGGGATGGCTTTGATTGTTCCAATTCTGGCGATGGTGGTATTATTGTTGCCACAAGCATCCCAACTTTCAATTCTTTCACCACGTCCCTATTCTTGGTAACTGTGGTTCGTGATGTTCCTATGTAAATCTGAAAAGATAGCAACATCATTTATGAAACCAATAGATGTATATGTACCATTTACGTGACCCTCAACAAACAACACCCCTCAGAATCAAGCACATGACTGAACACTGAATTGCACAATGTGCACTTTTCACTTGATTAATGGACAGTTTGTGTAACACTACAACTTTATACACCAGTTTTCATGCATTACAGGGCTTTGTGTCGTGTAGGTCTCCAGTGATGATGTAGTGGAGAGCATTATTACTGCTATCCCACTGAGCCTCCATGGCTGCAAAACATGGACCCTGGTGATCCATGGCATTACTAATGGGATCTGCATCAGCGACGTTGAATCCAGCTGCAGTCTGAGTGGATCAAGATGCAGCCGAGTGGTCACAGTCTGCACATCAGTGAGGACAGAAGGTGCGTGCATATTTTGTCATATGGATTGCTACCTACTCATTTAGGTATGGTGCTTCCAATACTTCCTTAACCTTAACATAAAGTATGTATGTACTGGGAAAAAAATTCCATGATGCTACATGTAGTTGTCCTTTTACTCTTCCACGTTCAAACTTGATGTGCTGGCAAGAGTGCACTTGGCATGACTTCATATGTCTATCTTATTAGGTGATGTTGAGCTTGCAACTTCAAATGAGGTGGTGGTTGCATGGTGGGGATCCAGCACACCCCCTAAGGGTCATATACTTGCTGAAGAGCAAGATGTCAACACTATTTTCTGCCATCCTCAAGAGGAGAACACCATGCTATCGGAGCAAGCCTCTGGATGGATGAACTTCCTCCTGAAGAGCCAGCCAATGCAAGTGGCTGACATTTATGCCATCTCTAGTAAGTATTATAAGTGCCTCCTTCCTGAAGTAACCATGTCAACGGAAGTACCCAATCAATAACCCTATCAATATTACCAGCTTATGAGCGTTATGGACTATAGTATTACTACTATAATGATCAGACACCCAGAGCCCAGTCTACTAAAAATGGGAACAAGGTTAGCCTGGCAATATGCATTAAGAGCAGGTATTACAGGAGTGTATGTGTTATCACTTTCGAAACACAACTTCCAAGCTAAAGGAAGTAACTTACTATTGGTATTCCAATTAGCTAAAGCTCACCGGAGACAAATCTTCCCTTATACCACCTTCCTCTGTTATCTTTAGCTTCAGGTTTAAGGACTTTTCATCAAAAGCACTTCACTAAAACCCGTAATCCACTGCAAAGTGGTATCTAAATATTACTTAGATGCGCAATTTTGATAAGAAGTATCATTGTCACTACCGTTAACTTGTAAACTAGCTATACAGCGAGGCAAAGAGAGAGCGTGAGAGAGAGTCATTTGTACCGTAGTGTACGTATTAAGGTAGTAAACATGGGTACCGCGATCTCCGAAACCAAGTTGATGGATAAAATTAATGGGCAGCATCAAAGCGTACACAAGTTTCAGCAATACTTTGCATCAAACTGCTCCCTCTGCTTGAAAATGCCCTAAAACTCAATTTTAAGGCCCTCTACGAAACTGAAAATCTGGACCCTCTCCAAGGCCCCACCCACACTCTGACCCCATCATCAATACACACACAAAACAGGCCCCAAAACTACGGATGGATTTACCACCTGCTCTCCTCACTTGCAGGCTACAGCCCAAAACTCACTGCCACCCTCAAAAACAGAGGTTTGGCTACCCTAGGCTTTCAAAAAAAATTCCACGCACACCAACTAAAACCGACTCAAGCCAAGGCCAGTTTCCAAAAGGTCAACCTACCCCCTGCAAAAATAGGGATGCTTTTCCACATTCACCTCTCGGTTACCGAGTTTTGGCCACACATCTACTCCCTCTCACCAGCCCAGTCCAGCTACCAAACCAGCCAAATTCGCCCTAACACGAAAATGGGCGGGGCCTGTAATGCCGAAAGGTCAACTCTCTAGAGTACCTTGGCCAGGGAGCTGTCGGAGGCTGTTCACTTTCCAGGCTGTTCTTCGGCCACTTCAGCAGACCCACAAACATTCCTGCTCACTCCACCTAGCTATTCACACACAGATAGCCCATCGCCACATTCAATCAGCTAGAATAGCTTCTTATTTAAAAAAAAAAAAAAGAAAAAAAAAAAAAGAGTGTTCAAACAAATCTTCAAAGTACCGCACGGCCACATCAGAGTACCGATTTGAAACTCGAAAGGGCCGCTAGCCGCATCAAAGAAAGAAGCCCCCCTTGTTTATTCCGGTTGCCGCCATGGGAAAACGTAAACAGATGAATAACTCTAAATAACCGTATGCAAGTGACGTCATCTCATTAATTATTCATGAGCAAAATTGCGCGATTTCGCCGATGCCGTGCTTCCTACCTTAACCCAAACCCCTAACTAAAACTCATGAATATTCCAGCTTACTAGCCTTCACTTCAACCCAAACCACACTACATGTACATGGGAACTGAAAGCACATCACTAATGATATTCATGAGAGTCAACACAAGCCAAACTTCCCTCCAAACAGCAAACTAAAGGCAATCTTGCTCACGATTGCTACACACACAGCTACCTGAAAATGGCTCATTACTTATTCATGAAGCTGACAGACAAGCTGAATCTCAGCCAAAGCTGAAGGCTTTAATGAGATTCATTGACATCAATTTGAACAACAATACCAGTCATGAGTCCCAATTTAGGGCTAATGATATTCATGATCCCTGGTTGTCAGGGTTAGGAGAGAGTGGAGTCTCAGGGTGAATTTACGAATAGTGCATCACACAACACACAATGCTTTCAACCCCATGCTACACCACCAAAGATCTGACAGGTGGTCACTAATGATATTCATGAGCATCAACATAAGCCAACCCTCCCATCGGACAGCTGACTAAAGTCCAACAAGCTCACGAGCACAGCATGGAGCTATCTAATCCCAACTCATTATTATTCATGAGCAGACAGAAAGACTGGGTTCTATCCCATGCCCACTGGGTTTTAATGAGATTCATAGGCACACCAAGGTTAGTGGGATCACCCTAACCCGGATCAGGGTTAATGATATTCATAGGGCTAGGATCTACAGAGTTAGGCCAAACTCCAGTGTTAGGATTTGTCATTGCACTAGCCTAATTAAAGCCTTCAGATGGCCCTTAAGGTAGTAAACATGGGTACCGCGATCTCCGAAACCAAGTTGATGGATAAATGGGCAGCATCAAAGCGTACACAAGTTTCAGCAATACTTTGCATCAAACTGCTCCCTCTGCTTGAAAATGCCCTAAAACTCAATTTTAAGGCCCTCTACGAAACTGAAAATTTGGACCCTCTCCAAGGCCCCACCCACACTCTGACCCCATCATCAATACACACACAAAACAGGCCCCAAAACTACGGATGGATTTACCACCTGCTCTCCTCACTTGCAGGCTACAGCCCAAAACTCACTGCC
This sequence comes from Axinella damicornis, assembly GCA_963931865.1. Lineage (NCBI taxonomy): Eukaryota > Metazoa > Porifera > Demospongiae > Axinellida > Axinellidae > Axinella > Axinella damicornis. The sequence goes on along the minus strand of OZ007518.1, from coordinate 5,989,063 downwards.
ACCCTCAAAAACAGAGGTTTGGCTACCCTAGGCTTTCAAAAAAAATTCCACGCACACCAACTAAAACCGACTCAAGCCAAGGCCAGTTTCCAAAAGGTCAACCTACCCCCTGCAAAAATAGGGATGCTTTTCCACGTTCACCTCTCGGTTACCGAGTTTTGGCCACACATCTACTCCCTCTCACCAGCCCAGTCCAGCTACCAAACCAGCCAAATTCGCCCTAACACGAAAATGGGCGGGGCCTGTAATGCCGAAAGGTCAACTCTCTAGAGTACCTTGGCCAGGGAGCTGTCGGAGGCTGTTCACTTTCCAGGCTGTTCTTCGGCCACTTCAGCAGACCCACAAACATTCCTGCTCACTCCACCTAGCTATTCACACACAGATAGCCCATCGCCACATTCAATCAGCTAGAATAGCTTCTTATTTAAAAAAAAAAAAAAGATAAAAAAAAAAAGAGTGTTCAAACAAATCTTCAAAGTACCGCACGGCCACATCAGAGTACCGATTTGAAACTCGAAAGGGCCGCTAGCCGCATCAAAGAAAGAAGCCCCCCTTGTTTATTCCGGTTGCCGCCATGGGAAAACGTAAACAGATGAATAACTCTAAATAACCGTATGCAAGTGACGTCATCTCATTAATTATTCATGAGCAAAATTGCGCGATTTCGCCGATGCCGTGCTTCCTACCTTAACCCAAACCCCTAACTAAAACTCATGAATATTCCAGCTTACTAGCCTTCACTTCAACCCAAACCACACTACATGGGAACTGAAAGCACATCACTAATGATATTCATGAGAGTCAACACAAGCCAAACTTCCCTCCAAACAGCAAACTAAAGGCAATCTTGCTCACGATTGCTACACACACAGCTACCTGAAAATGGCTCATTACTTATTCATGAAGCTGACAGACAAGCTGAATCTCAGCCAAAGCTGAAGGCTTTAATGAGATTCATTGACATCAATTTGAACAACAATACCAGTCATGAGTCCCAATTTAGGGCTAATGATATTCATGATCCCTGGTTGTCAGGGTTAGGAGAGAGTGGAGTCTCAGGGTGAATTTACGAATAGTGCATCACACAACACACAATGCTTTCAACCCCATGCTACACCACCAAAGATCTGACAGGTGGTCACTAATGATATTCATGAGCATCAACATAAGCCAACCCTCCCATCGGACAGCTGACTAAAGTCCAACAAGCTCACGAGCACAGCATGGAGCTATCTAATCCCAACTCATTATTATTCATGAGCAGACAGAAAGACTGGGTTCTATCCCATGCCCACTGGGTTTTAATGAGATTCATAGGCACACCAAGGTTAGTGGGATCACCCTAACCCGGATCAGGGTTAATGATATTCATAGGGCTAGGATCTACAGAGTTAGGCCAAACTCCAGTGTTAGGATTTGTCATTGCACTAGCCTAATTAAAGCCTTCAGATGGCCCTTAAGGTAGTAAACATGGGTACCGCGATCTCCGAAACCAAGTTGATGGATAAATGGGCAGCATCAAAGCGTACACAAGTTTCAGCAATACTTTGCATCAAACTGCTCCCTCTGCTTGAAAATGCCCTAAAACTCAATTTTAAGGCCCTCTACGAAACTGAAAATTTGGACCCTCTCCAAGGCCCCACCCACACTCTGACCCCATCATCAATACACACACAAAACAGGCCCCAAAACTACGGATGGATTTACCACCTGCTCTCCTCACTTGCAGGCTACAGCCCAAAACTCACTGCCACCCTCAAAAACAGAGGTTTGGCTACCCTAGGCTTTCAAAAAAAATTCCACGCACACCAACTAAAACCGACTCAAGCCAAGGCCAGTTTCCAAAAGGTCAACCTACCCCCTGCAAAAATAGGGATGCTTTTCCACGTTCACCTCTCGGTTACCGAGTTTTGGCCACACATCTACTCCCTCTCACCAGCCCAGTCCAGCTACCAAACCAGCCAAATTCGCCCTAACACGAAAATGGGCGGGGCCTGTAATGCCGAAAGGTCAACTCTCTAGAGTACCTTGGCCAGGGAGCTGTCGGAGGCTGTTCACTTTCCAGGCTGTTCTTCGGCCACTTCAGCAGACCCACAAACATTCCTGCTCACTCCACCTAGCTATTCACACACAGATAGCCCATCGCCACATTCAATCAGCTAGAATAGCTTCTTATTTAAAAAAAAAAAAAAGATAAAAAAAAAAAGAGTGTTCAAACAAATCTTCAAAGTACCGCACGGCCACATCAGAGTACCGATTTGAAACTCGAAAGGGCCGCTAGCCGCATCAAAGAAAGAAGCCCCCCTTGTTTATTCCGGTTGCCGCCATGGGAAAACGTAAACAGATGAATAACTCTAAATAACCGTATGCAAGTGACGTCATCTCATTAATTATTCATGAGCAAAATTGCGCGATTTCGCCGATGCCGTGCTTCCTACCTTAACCCAAACCCCTAACTAAAACTCATGAATATTCCAGCTTACTAGCCTTCACTTCAACCCAAACCACACTACATGGGAACTGAAAGCACATCACTAATGATATTCATGAGAGTCAACACAAGCCAAACTTCCCTCCAAACAGCAAACTAAAGGCAATCTTGCTCACGATTGCTACACACACAGCTACCTGAAAATGGCTCATTACTTATTCATGAAGCTGACAGACAAGCTGAATCTCAGCCAAAGCTGAAGGCTTTAATGAGATTCATTGACATCAATTTGAACAACAATACCAGTCATGAGTCCCAATTTAGGGCTAATGATATTCATGATCCCTGGTTGTCAGGGTTAGGAGAGAGTGGAGTCTCAGGGTGAATTTACGAATAGTGCATCACACAACACACAATGCTTTCAACCCCATGCTACACCACCAAAGATCTGACAGGTGGTCACTAATGATATTCATGAGCATCAACATAAGCCAACCCTCCCATCGGACAGCTGACTAAAGTCCAACAAGCTCACGAGCACAGCATGGAGCTATCTAATCCCAACTCATTATTATTCATGAGCAGACAGAAAGACTGGGTTCTATCCCATGCCCACTGGGTTTTAATGAGATTCATAGGCACACCAAGGTTAGTGGGATCACCCTAACCCGGATCAGGGTTAATGATATTCATAGGGCTAGGATCTACAGAGTTAGGCCAAACTCCAGTGTTAGGATTTGTCATTGCACTAGCCTAATTAAAGCCTTCAGATGGCCCTTAAGGTAGTAAACATGGGTACCGCGATCTCCGAAACCAAGTTGATGGATAAATGGGCAGCATCAAAGCGTACACAAGTTTCAGCAATACTTTGCATCAAACTGCTCCCTCTGCTTGAAAATGCCCTAAAACTCAATTTTAAGGCCCTCTACGAAACTGAAAATTTGGACCCTCTCCAAGGCCCCACCCACACTCTGACCCCATCATCAATACACACACAAAACAGGCCCCAAAACTACGGATGGATTTACCACCTGCTCTCCTCACTTGCAGGCTACAGCCCAAAACTCACTGCCACCCTCAAAAACAGAGGTTTGGCTACCCTAGGCTTTCAAAAAAAATTCCACGCACACCAACTAAAACCGACTCAAGCCAAGGCCAGTTTCCAAAAGGTCAACCTACCCCCTGCAAAAATAGGGATGCTTTTCCACGTTCACCTCTCGGTTACCGAGTTTTGGCCACACATCTACTCCCTCTCACCAGCCCAGTCCAGCTACCAAACCAGCCAAATTCGCCCTAACACGAAAATGGGCGGGGCCTGTAATGCCGAAAGGTCAACTCTCTAGAGTACCTTGGCCAGGGAGCTGTCGGAGGCTGTTCACTTTCCAGGCTGTTCTTCGGCCACTTCAGCAGACCCACAAACATTCCTGCTCACTCCACCTAGCTATTCACACACAGATAGCCCATCGCCACATTCAATCAGCTAGAATAGCTTCTTATTTAAAAAAAAAAAAAAAAAAAAAAAAAAAAAAAGAGTGTTCAAACAAATCTTCAAAGTACCGCACGGCCACATCAGAGTACCGATTTGAAACTCGAAAGGGCCGCTAGCCGCATCAAAGAAAGAAGCCCCCCTTGTTTATTCCGGTTGCCGCCATGGGAAAACGTAAACAGATGAATAACTCTAAATAACCGTATGCAAGTGACGTCATCTCATTAATTATTCATGAGCAAAATTGCGCGATTTCGCCGATGCCGTGCTTCCTACCTTAAGCGCCCAGGGGTCAGGGTCAATAGAATCCCGCTGAACAGGGGGGTGGGCGCTAGATGCGTACTCAGACTACTTAGGCATGTAGTGTCCGCCCACCCATTCAGCACTGTATAAACAACAAGCGCTGTGGTAAGCTGTGAATACCAATGACCGGCTATGAATATCTAAGTCCATTTTTCACGCATAGAAATTGATCGCGCGTCTTTAAGCTCGCCGTAGTTGACTGTAAATCGGCCTTTTTGAATGCACAACCTCGCCCAGAGGTTAAGAAATGCTGCTCAAAACTTTTGTGATGGGTGGGCCCTTACTACACTGCTTTTGGACCCTGTGCAGGAACTTGAGCCAAAACAGGGGGGTGGGCGGTTGATCCGTGGTGGGCGCTTGATCCGTGGTGGGCGCTTGATCCGTGGTGGGCGCTTGATACGTACACTACGGTAAGTTTCCACCAATCACATGACTATAACAATGTAACTATGATTTATTCCTGTAGGTGAGGTGACACAGATATGCGGCATTCTTGGCATTAAGTGTCTATGCGTGCAGGCGAATGAGGAGTTAGCCAGAGGATTTGCCACCGACCTAGACCTGGAAGAAGGATTGGAGGACATGGGGAAGGAGGAACATGAAGATGGAATCCATTATCCATATGGACGAGGGTGACAGTGAAGGTGGAATCCATATGGACGAGGGTGACAGTGAAGGTGGAGTCCGACATACGGACGAGGGGGAGGAGGAAGGTGGAATACATACAGAAGAGCAAGGAGGAAGTTGGAAACACAGAAGATCTTATCAAAAAACTGAGTCGATTAGAAAAGGATGCAGACAAACAGTGTCGCAAAACGCTGGGCGCCTCTGCACGTTCTACCAGGAGCAAGGGACCAGCCATCAAGTGGAGCAAGTCTCTTAATGCAGACAACCCTATTGTGTAGAACATAAGCAGTATGTACTTCTGTGTACGTACTTGCATTGGTGTTAGTGCATTTCGTAGTTGTATTGCACATGTCGATATTATCACCTTGGCATTTCAAGTTCGGACATGATGAGAATCACTGCATCGTTCTAGTGCGCTTGCCAATATAGTGTGTGTAGGAAAATTTCCTACACAACTGAGGTTTTTGGATTTGTGCATGTATACACATGCACGTACAATCAATGCAGCAGTCCACAGTACAATTGTGTAGGAAATTTTCCTACAAGGTTTAGGCATGTGCATCCATTTCAATGTAGCAGCCTGCAGTTAAAATGTGTAGGAACTTTTCCTGCACATTAATTTTCAAGATCATGTTTACGTTTAGGAAATCTTCCTGCACATTTCAACGCCATGTTCATGTGTAGGAAATGTTCATGTGTAGGAAATGTTCATGTGTAGGAAATCTTCCTGCACATTTCAACACCATTTTAGTGTGTAGGAAATTTTCCTGCACATTTCAAGGCCAAGTTCATGTGTAGGAAATTTTCCTGCACATTTCGACGCCATGCATGTTCATATGTAGGAAATTTTCCTGCACATTTCGACGCCATGTTCATGTGTAGGAAATTTTCTTGCACATTTCGACGCCATGTTCATGTGTAGGAAGTCTTCCTGCACATTTCACGCCATGTTCATGTGTAGGAAATTTTCCTACACATGGTTTTTGGATTGGTGTATGCACGTACATTCAATACAGCAGTCCACAGTACAAATGTGTAGGAAATTTTCCTGCACATTTCAAAGCACACATGTATTGTGTAGGAAATTGTGCAGGAAAACGTCCTACACAATACACAAAACATTCACATACATGACCACAACTAAGCTAAATTATGGTCAAATTAGTGAAATGTTGTGCACTTTTGTAGGAAAATTTCCTACACACTGCATGTGAAGCGAAAAATAATCCCCGAAATACATTTTGTAGGAAATTTTCCGGCACATGTGTAGGAAGCATGTTTCCGGCACGTGTAGGAAACATGCTTCCTACACATTGAAAGTGAAGTACAAATTTTTAAAGTGACCCCCATAAATGGGATTTATGCACTAGCTTGCTAAAAAGTTTTCTTATTTCCTTTGGAACATGTTGAGTGTAGTATATTATGTCTGTGTTGTGTGTCGGCATGCGTATCCCAAGGTGGAGAGTCAGATTGCATACAGTAATTGATACCCTCAGCCTTGCCTCAGGCAGTGATGAAGATGGTCTGTTAAGCTATAAGGAAGTTGATATGGGGCAGCTCACAAACGGTCAAGGGACATTTGAGGCAATGTGAGCAGTTTTGGAGGGATATGCTCCATGTCCCTTCATTTGTGACAAATAATGGTAGCAATTTTTATTTCCATCATTTATGTGGTGCCTCCACCACTGTTTCTCAGTCTGCATTAACACATGCTGATTTTGTCACAGCAGAGATTAATGACGGTGGCTGTGTTGTCAGTTGCAATGAGTGCCTCCATGTGTGTAACCCACTGCTGGTTGTAACAAATGCATCTGGTAAGATGCGTCTGGTCATGGACCTATGATATGTCAGCCAGTTTCTATAGATAGACCAGCGGAAATTCAAATATGAAGGCTTAGAACTTGTCGCCACTCTGTTCAGTGAAGGTGAGTACTTCATCACATTCAATCTCAACTTTGAACTAGAGGTGTTCATAGAACACATACCCCGCGCGGAACGTCTACAGGATACAGTGCAGCTACAATCGACGTGACATCTCTGCCGATCGCATCGAACAAGTGCTATCGCGTATACTGTGTTCATGTATGGCCATATCCAAGGTGTGGGAGTGACCGCTTACCGTATATACAACAACATGCATAATTATTGTGAAGTTGAAGAGGTGGGGCCAAACGTTACGAATAATAGGAAATAGCTGGAAAAACAGCCTAAACGAAGCGCCTTCACTTCAGTCAGGTACACATAGAGCAGTTTTTTGCTATTTGCTATTGTTTGACTCCCTTTCGATGGCTCAGGGTCTATGTGGCAAAAGTTCAATTTTATTCGCCTGACAGACAGACGACAGACGACTGACTGACTGACTGACTGACTGACTGACTGACGGACAAAACCGATTGCTTAACCCCGCTTCGCGCATGCGCGCGCGGGGTAATTACTTACCATCATGTTGATGTTCACAAAGAGCTGTGGAAGTATCTTTGTTTCTCATGGGGTAATGGAGATGACATAAATTCTACATGTTTACCGTCCTGACATTTGGGCTTTGCACTGCTGCCTGCTATTTGTTCACAAAGCTTTTGAGACCACGGGCTAAGCAGTGGAAGGCTTAAGGCCATTGATGGTGGCATATGCAGTGATTTCAATCCCCTTGGAAACCTATAGACACCCTTGCGTTTTGTGTGTGGGTATTTATATATAGTTTCCATGGGGCTCTAAATCCCATCACCTATTTGAACTCTGACAGCATATTACCCTTAATGTTCTGTTTGCCCCGTGTTACCATAATTGTGGCCTGCGTTATTGTATGGTCTGTGTTACCATCCGGCCTGTGTTACTATAGGCCTATGCTAGTGTTGAGTACCGTAGACGTACGCTGCTAATGGGAGGGAGACCGCATGGCCTATGTTGGTGTATGGCCTACCCCACTATACTTATGGGGTAGGGACTGCATGACCTGTCACCATAATATGATTTGGCCTGTGCTACTGCAGGGCCTACACTGTTGTATGGCCTATGCTGTTGCTTGGCCTATGCTGCGGTATGGCCCATGCTAGCACCTACCTTCCTCACCCACACTTGCTGCATTTTCCATGTACTTCCTTTGTATCCTAGTGTCACTATACGGTTAGATGGATGGCCCATATACCTTTCATTGCCCTGCAGATCCCCATCCTTCCAGCAGCCATATCTTCAATCAATAAAGATCATTAAAATGTAAACACATGAGGAAATACCATGCAACGGAAGGGCACTGTGCCCTTTGGGCTTCTAATGTGCCCTTTGTGGTCTGGTCTACAATCACAATGTGCAGCCTCTGCATGTTGCAACTCATCCTTCCAGCAGCCATATCTTCAAGATCTAGGAAATACCATGCAACGGAAGGGCACTGTGCCCTTTGGGCTTCTAATGTGCCCTTTGTGGTCTGGTCTACAATCACAATGTGCAGCCTCTGCATGTTGCAACCCATCCTTCCAGCAGCCATATCTTCAATCAATAAAGATCATTAAAACGTAAACACATGAGCAAATACCATGCAACGGAAGGGCACTGTGCCCTTTGTGGTCTGGTCTACAATCACAATGTGCAGCCTCTGCATGTTGCAACCACTTGAAATACATGGCTTCACAAAGTTACTGATCAGTATGAATCTCATTATGTGCCCCTCTTAAACAAATTTCTGGCTAGAACACTGCCAGTCACCAGTACATATCAATAACTGGATGGAGCCCTTGCTGTCCCATCCAGACCACAAGTTTGCAGCCTATATTTACTCTGGATTGACGACAGGATTCCGCATAGGCCGGTGACCCTGATGGTCCTGGTGACCCTGATGGTCCTGGTGACCTTGATGGTCCCGGTGACCCTGATGGTCCCAGTGGCCCTGATGGTCCTGGTGACCCTGATGGTCCTGGTGACCCTGATGGTCCTGGTGACCCTGATGGTCCTGGTGGCCCTGATGGTCCCGGTGGCCCTGATGATCCTGGTGACCCTGATGGTCCTGGTGACCTTGACGGTCCTGGTGACCCTGATGGTCCTGGTGACCCTGATGGTCCTGGTGGCCCTGATGGTCCCGGTGGCCCTGATGATCCTAGTGACCCTGATGGTCCCGGTGGACCTTGTGATCCTTGTGATCCTTGTGTCTTTGTGAACCGTTTGATCCTGATGGACCTTGTGTCCCTTGTGGACCTCGTGATCTTTTGGTCTGTGTGAACCCCGTGGTCCTTGTGAACGCCGTGGTCCTATTGGTACTGTTGGTCCTTGGTCTCCCCTTGTGGTCCCTGAGGTCCCACTTCTCCTGCCATGGCTGTCCACTTTCTCCATGGTGTCCTGCAGATCACATTGGTCCAGCGTCACCAAGCTCCCACTTTTCTCCATTTTGTCCTGGAAGTCCTAGCTACTGGTCCCACTAAACCAGTACCACCCATCCCTCCATTCACGCCTGCTGGTCCTGTTGGTCCTACTGGTTCTATTGGTCCTGGCTCCCCAGACACTCCTTTCTCTCCCATGCATGTCACCTCTTTGTCCTGGTGGGCCTTGAGGTCCTGTTCATCCTGGAGGTCCTACTGATCCTTGATCACCTCTTGATCCGGGGTTTTTACCACTGAATGGCCAAATGAGCATGTTTCACAGGGGCGGCAGCGGCATAGGAGAAGTGGTACGGCCAATGATCGCGGCGTGTCCGTCGGAGGCGCAGCGCGCCTCCGCAGAGGCGCGAAGCGGCGATCAGTCCGCGCGAAGCGCGGAAATATTTTTTCACGTCTTTATTCGAGGGGCAACCGCACTCCTGGTAGCCGTTGCAACGCCGGCTGCGACTCGCGTAGCGCTTATCACAGTTAGTTCCAATTAACGCACAAGCTATTGCCACGTGGCAACCACGAACGCTAGCAATGGCGACCAAAGGGAAGACACGAAATATAACAGCACTTACAACCTTGCCAGCACGGTGAGTTTTGGTATGTAAGCGTCAGTAAACAACAGCGATTACGGCTGTGTGGTCAGAATCTTCGTGGGCCCTTCGTATGACTGTACTGGCCACCAACGTCGAAGAGAACGATCGAGCAATGGCGGCCGACGGCACGACAAAAGCGCTTGTATCTCCACCTCCAAGGTGAGTTTCAGCACAATTATTGTACGGTCGTGTCACTGCATGATAGCGATCACGACGGTGTAGTCAGAATCTCTGTAGACCTTTCCTGCGTGCTGTGAGGTTTGATTATTGAACTCATTACCTACTACTGCAAACGGCTTAAAGAAGCAGAAGAACATGTACAAAGTATTAACGCATAATATTAAACCCCCTATATAAATTCTTATGGGCTTATGGGAATCCTCTGGGCTCATTTGGCTGCTACGGGGTGCAATGGGTTAATTATTTAGATTAGTTAGATTACGCGGCACAATTTTTCCCCTACCAGGAGTGTAATTAGCTATGAAGAAGCGCTCTCGTGGCATCTCAACGCATTTTATGTTTTGCTCTCTAGAGCGGCTGCGTTTGACGTCACCGGCCGTAAAACAACCGAAACGCCCTCCGTTATACTCCGTTTCTCTCATAAGACTGCATGGCAAGAAGCAGCAATTTCTACAGTGATCTTAGAAACGCAAGCAGCTCGGAACTTACGAAGTACTACTGTGTCAACTGTCGCTGTAGCGCAGTTACCATGCCGATTAGATCGAGCAGCTACGCGACCTCGAGTACAAGTGAGTTAGTAGTTTCCGTCCAGCTGCCATTGAACTCCATGTTCTTTTGCCATGCGGAAGTACTCGGTCACGTGGTTTTATCAATGCAGCCGCTCAATAGCTAATGTGTATATTATTATACAGAATTCGAATGCAGCTAAATATCATAATTACAACTATCGGAGCTCTTAATTTTGGCAAGGACTTAGCCTTGTACTAAAAACAGCAGTACAAACTCAAAATTTACCAAACACTTGTAGTCTACGCTCACACTTGCTAACAAACTCATTTGCCACATCAGTCAATACTAAAGTGTCTGTCAAGTCTTTATGTATGTGCAGCATCATTAAATGGTTCAACCTTTCTTGTGTCATCGTGGATCGTAGATATGACTTCAGGCGCCGCATTGCACTAAACGAGCGTTCACTTGTGGCATTCGTTGCTGGCATCACAAGAATGAGCTTCATTACAAGAATGACCTCACACAGAAGTGTCTTCTCTGCAGAAGTCAACTGTTGCAGATGTTTCTTGACATCAACAATATCCATGATCTGTCCTGACTCTATGTTGCTGCTGAGAATCTCTAGCTGGGCTTGCAGATTTGAACCATTGAGATCTGAGCCATACACATCAAGTACTGCCTCTAGTTCTTCTGAAAAGGCCTCCTTTTTGATAGCTTTTAGGATCAGTGCTTCTAAGCAACAGTAGGTCTTATACCCAGGTTGATCAAATCTGTCGTTAATGGCTTGTACAAGCAGGTCAAGTGCTTCATAGTATACTTGTCTGTAGAGATTCTTTGGTGTGGAATGAAACTCTGGGGCTGCACTTCCCTCTTCGAAGCGTTGTGGTACCTTCCTCTTCCTGGGAAGCACAGGATCATTGACGTCCACATCTGCTGCCATTCTGTTCACCTTTTCCCAGAAGAGGTCAAAGCACTGCTCACTTCTGATACCCAGCAAAGTCCTTTTTGTCATATCTGCCACTATTTGCCTCTCAGATGCTGAACAGCTTTTCTGGAGGGTTCTGCTTAAATTATCAGTATGACGGAGAAGATTTTCTCCAAGAACTAGTCCGAAGAAGAACTCGAAACATTGCATTTGAGAAGCTACACCTCGAATTCGAGCGATGGTCTCGGATCCGTATCATGAACGATGTCAGCTGCCTGCTCCCAAAGGTCTTGAAGGACAGAATAATTTTGGATGATACTCTGCATTGAATCTGCACGGACTGTCCATCTGGTTGGACAAAGGGTACGAACACCAGGTGTACCGGGTGCCATTTCACCTTTAATGGTGTGAAAAAGATTCTCCCTCCGCGGTGAATATTTCACTAATTTAGTTATTTCGTGTGTTGTCTCCAACGCCTTCTTCACTGTCTTACACTTTTTGATGGTGTCACCTGCTGCTAGGTTTAAGGAGTGGCCGTAGCAATGTGTGAAAATCGCTCTTGATTCTTCATTTCTGATTAGCTTAGCGACACCCTTCCTAATTCCTGACATGTTGCTGGCCCCATCATAACATTGCCCACGAGCTTTTGCCAAAGTAAGGTTCATTCGAAGCAGAGTGTCCTTTATGACAAAAACCAGGGTTGACGCTTCAATCGAGGGTACAACATACAGGCCAATGAACTCCTCACGAACACTGAGATCATCATCTACCCATCGCAACACTAAAACCACCTGTGACAAAAGCAATTCATTACAGTATTTCTGTGTTACATATAATAATTTTATTCAGTAATTTAAAAATTTAATGTAGCTACTGCTTACTTGCTCCTGGTTAGCAGCATCAGTGCATTCATCCATCATGATTGTGAAGAACTCAGTAGCCTGAAGATCACCTGCAATCTTCCTCAGAACAGCCATGGCCATGAGTTTCAGCAATTCATTCTGGGATTCGTGGCTAGTATAACGCTCTGTCTTCTTCTTCAGCCAGGCTTGACACTAATTGAAAGCGATGGTAACAATGAACATCATGTAGCTAGCTACAAATTTATTATAAAATTATGTTATAAGGAATACCATCCTACCTTGGAGTCATCTTCACAACGGAGTGTGAATAACTGGTAGAAATTCCCATCATTTTTGTCGTCATGCCCCCTGATACCACAGCCCTGCCTAGCAAGGAACCTCAAACTGGACAAAACCTTCAGAAGGCAGTGCCGATTCTCAGCTTTCTCCTGTGCCAATGTGCTTGAAAGCATTTCACCAATATCTGTGGTGGTTGCTGGTAGTGTCAGTAGTTTCTCCACAGCTTCTTTATGACACAGGCTTTTCTCATGTTGGCGAAAAGAAATTGTCGCGTCCTTCCAATTGGAGAAACCCTTGGACAACTACGAATTTCGAAAATTTAATCATAGTTAAAGTTAAATTGCTAATATATTAAATAGCTACTTTAACTTACAAAGGCAGCATCCGAGTTTCCAGGTTTCATTTTCTTCTCTCTCACCGCTTTCGTGCACAGATGACACAGTACGGTATCGTTGGCTTCATCGTAATGCAGCCACGACCACGAGCCGAACCAACTTGCTTGAAACTATCTATAGGCATTATTCTTCTTTCCAAACGGCCGTTTTGGAAAGGAAAAAGACCCTGGCTGGTGTGGTCCCGGAGATGCCATTGCTGAGTCAGTCTGCAGTGCAGCTACAATCGAGCACGCTGCCGCGCGGGGGCCGGCCATGCGCCATATATGTGTGACGACACGTGCACGTGATATCAGGTCGACTGGAAAAGTGGTCCGGCCAAAGCCGGACCAGCCGGACCGGCGGCGCCGCCCCTGTTTCATACATTTTTGAGCATAACTTGTATCAGGTATTAGTATAGCTTCCTCCCTCTGGTGGTCCTGGTGGATCCTATATCATAAATATTATGTATTGTTCATGATTAACCTTGTGATCCTAGTGGACCACATGTAGAGTAACTCATCAATTTCCGGACACCATATATATTCGGACGCGATTTCTTCAAATCCAAAGGAATAAAACTGCTGTCTGTAGTAGTAAACAATAGATAGTAAGAGACGTCGTCGGTTCCTGGAAGAACCAGTTGTCGAATCTACCGCAGGCGGTACAATGCCACTTCAAAGCCTACGTCCGAATTTTTCAATGCTCGGACGTTATCATCCATAGTCGGACACGCGGTGCTTGCAACGAAGGGCAGCGACAAACGGCTGGGTCCTTGTGTTGTCTTCAGACAGCTGTCTGTCTACTACTCCACGGGTAGCGGTTGGACCTGCAGGACTTTGCGGTTCGCGGTGACAAGAGCAATTAATACCATGCGGTCATTGCATCAATTATCGGACGAGCATGCGCACGAAACAAAACACTTAGCTTTAACCATTTACGCATAGTTAAGTACTGGAAACACTGACCATCCATGAACCCTCTGCATTAGCAGTAGCATCAAAGGCAGCATGGCCCTTGATCATTTAGCCTGACTCTGGTGACAGACACAAGCCACAATCACACGGACTATCTGCTTTCGGATGCAAGGGTTTCCTCACAGTTGAGGCAATCTTGATTTGCGACAAATTTCTGGCAGGACTGTCCTTCAGACTGAGACCGAATCTGGAGTTGGAGGGTAAGGGTATAATAGTTTATACCACTATATTATCTATGCTTCACTGCCCCCCCCCCCCCCCCCCCCCCCCCCCCCCCTTGCAAGTACATGTACATGTACTAGTTATTGTGTGAAGCCATACAAGATCAAAGGGTTTTTCTGTGCTATAAATCCCATACCATGCACACATGTTCAATATTTGCCAAAGTTCATTACAGAATTGTTTGGACTGAAACTCTACAAATATACAGATATCTCGATCACTTGACACCGAATCCAAGGTCTTCAACAGGTCACGGAAACAGGGATTGGTCTTGTCAAGCACAGAGAAGGGAGCATGGTTGCTTTGAAGAACACGATTGATGCCACTCAGTAGAGATCGTAGCGTCGAGGGGGGAAACGGATGACCAGCTTCTTTCCTAGTTTCCATCACATACCGGCAAAGCCACCTACACACAAGGTTTGGATCGTGGCTTCCAAGGAGATCAGCTGGTACAGGATCACTTGGGTTTACAGCCGAACGGTTCATGGCCCATAAGTTGAAGTTCTTCACAGCCCACCGTGTACTGGCTTCTGTATTGGACGGGATCACACCACGCGCAGCTTTCACTCTGTCCGGCGAGGTAGTGATACATCCAAACCGCTTGTGGTTGGTCACATCTTTCAAAGTGGAAGCTGCAGACGTTGCCTCCTCGCCATGTCACTGTAGTGCTTGAAGCGCTTAGACGGTGGTCGCTCTGGCTTCAGCGGATCGTCGCCAAAAAGAAAGTCGTCTATATCAGAGATTCCGTCCAACAACGTAGCGTAATGTTCGTAGTCAGGGTCAGTAAACTCGGGGAAGCCGAGGTCAAACGCCGGATTGAACTTGAACTTCGACGGATCACTCCATTTTCAAACTGGGGCTGATAACCGGACAGCGCTTCGGAAACAACTCTCGCGGCACAGGATCCATAGCTAGCCACTAGCGCTATAGCTGCTACCAGCCTACTGTGAAGTTTGAATTCAAACCGACTGTGACGTCACACAATAAACCAGTTAATGTACCGCAAGTCTCGTGCACTACGGGATTTATTGCACTCGGGGCGGGGTCTCGTGCAATAAATCCCGTAGTGCACTCGCCGCGGTACATTAACTAGTATTTAAATATCTGCCCAGGCCGACCTCCAAGCTTGTTGCCTTTCACTGTCTCCTCCAAGAGATCGAAGTAGCGCTGCAGGATCAGTAGCCTGGCTTCGAACTCGAGAAAGAGGAACGGGAGTACGGAGAACAAGCTCAGGGTGTCGCCTCTGGAATGAATCCCACCACCCATGGGTCACAGTCCGTGCTTTTCCTCGGCTATCCATCACTCGCTGTACTAAGGCCAAAACCTCTGACTTTGACCTGGCATACCCAACGGCTCCACAGCGAGAAAGAAATTTTGCAAGTTCTGCCTCTTCTGTGCTTGTGAGATACTTGGGAGGGCCACTCACAGCCCCAGGTTGGACACGCCCACTTACCCGGTCGGAAAGTGTTGATTTGGGAACATTATATTGCATTGCAGCACGCCGGATGCTTTTTTTTATCACAAACTACGGCTTTCACGGCTCGGTCCATCTGCCCCCCTGACCACTGCTTGTAGGAGCCTCGCTCTTCAGTGGCAGTCACAGCAGCAGTGCCACAAGAACCTCGGAACACCCTTTCACGTAAAGGAGGATACTGCATCTTGGATCACTACACGAAATACATAACAGTACAAAGTGGAGGAAGAGGAAGAGTGTGGAAAGAACATGCACAATTCTCTGCAATACTCCTGTCAATGCAGTGTAAACCTTTAGGTGGGGCACCATGGGATCACCCACGTGTTCAGAATTTTAAATGCCCCTATTTTACAGGTAGCCATTCATGCAAGGCCTTTCTAACATGGATATCATGATAATATTCTTGTATCCCTACGCAAATGCTCCCATATACATGTACATGTACTGACTCTGGCCTTTTGGCATACACAAGGCATTGCAGGTTCCTACACCTCAACCCCCAAATGTTGCAAACATCACAGGAACAAGTTTGATACATTTCTTTTGTCGAAAACGGCCAAAATAGCAAAATGTCAAGGACTACATACAGCAGCATCACTTATTACTTCATAATCCATTACACACTGCTCATTTTGGCATGTTTTGGTCATAGTGACACCAACACTCCCTCACCATAAGACTCCCCAGAAGCCTAGCAATACAGACTCCTGCTCGTTAGCAGTTGACACCACGCCAGGGATCAGGGAAGAGGCAGGTCAGGCTACCGAACTCTTTTTCAGGCGGTGTGAGCGAGACAAACAACAGAACAACACGTGGAAGGTGGGAGCGCATGCGCGTTCCGTGTCCGATAATTGATGCAATGACCGCATGGTATTAATTGCTCTTGTCACCGCGAACCGCAAAGTCCTGCAGGTCCAACCGCTACCCGTGGAGTAGTAGACAGACAGCTGTCTGAAGACAACACAAGGACCCAGCCGTTTGTCGCTGCCCTTCGTTGCAAGCACCGCGTGTCCGACTATGGATGATAACGTCCGAGCATTGAAAAATTCGGACGTAGGCTTTGAAGTGGCATTGTACCGCCTGCGGTAGATTCGACAACTGGTTCTTCCAGGAACCGACGACATCTCTTACTATCTATTGTTTACTACTACAGACAGCAGTTTTATTCCTTTGGATTTGAAGAAATCGCGTCCGAATATATAGGGTGTCCGGAAATTGATGAGTTACTCTACATGGTCCTCTATTTTGATGCTTGTGCATGTGATCCTATATATAGCTACTGAAATTTTGGTCCATGTGAACCTTATTAGCGTTCTGTTGGTCCTTGATCTCCTGTCTCACCAATGATATATACTCGTTTCTCTCCCATGCCACCATTAATTTTTGTCCTGGTGGGCCTTGAGATCCTGCTGTTCCCTTGAGGTCTTGCTAGTCTTATTGGTCCTTCATACGTAACCTTCCTGACCCATCCTGCACTTCCCATGTCTCCATTTTTTTCTGTTGTCCAGGCCTACCTCATCATCCTCTTCTTCCTTCTGTGCTCCAGGTACACTTGGGGTAACATACAGGATCTCGACAGTTCTTGACCAGTGAGGTCTATAGGGCTAGCTGGCCGTGTCACTTGAACTGTTGCAGTCCACTACTGAGAGTTGTGCTTCAACTGCTTGCAGTATTTATTTGTACATGTCCAGTACACATTCATAATCATGTGTTGCTGTAGTCACCCCCGCCATTATTATGTTGGTGAATGCCTTGCCTGAAGCATTATGAAGGACAGACTGATGTGTCGGAGGTAACTACCACAACACAATTATGAATGCAGTGAACACAGTTAAAATACAATGTTACTCTTCGTATGTATACAATGCTTGTAACTATTGTGGTCTTTGATAGTGTAATAATGATTCATGCATTTCATGGTACAGCCAGATCCATGCAGTACTATAAAAGCAGAGTATTACAGCATCACTGGTCCCATGCAAGCTAAGTACTGTAAAATTGAAGAAGACAAATAATGACAAGAAAAGGAAATCGCTACCTAGACCATCACAACAGTCACGTTGTGATGGTCTACAGTTGTTTTGAACAGTTGTTTGTCCTCCTTGGTGATGTGAGGCTTGAGAAAGTTCAGTGCTTTAGCATCCTGCTCACCGATGCTCTGAAGTGGTCACATCACATTGAAACTATAATGTAGCTAATAAGGCACGCAAACTGCTGGGACTGCTCTATTGCCGATTCTATATGCGGGCATGCAGATCCTTCAGCACTATTACAACTCTACGTATCACTGGTCAGACCCCACCTAGAGTATGGATGCCATGTATAGGACCCCCACTCACAGAATGACAAACAACTGTTCAAAAATTTGGTCTAAGAATATGTACCAAGCAATGGGACTTGGGTTATAATGAGCTTTTGCAAAAGTTGATGTTTCCACACTCTGAGAGTCGTAGGCTAGCTATATCATATTGTGCGCTTTGTATACAACTGTACATAACCTTATTTCCTTCCCCCGTCTGTTTTTGTACCCTTTCCATGTAGCTAGTCATTCACGGCCACACATTCAGTCAACCATTTGCACACACCAACTCATTTCCTCACTACTTTGTTCCTAGCACCATTTCTAGCTGGCACTCACTACCTAGTAATATTACAAATACACTTAGAGTTTCTAACACATCATTCTAGTAAGTTAGCTACTTATTGTAATCAGGGTGCATTCTTTATTAGCATAATTATGCTGCTGTTGTACCCTTCCGCATAAATTTTTCATTAAAAAAACCCAACAACAACAAGAAACGTTGAAGAGAGCGCTCGAGCAATGGGAGCCATGGCCAATGGGAGGACGTCATGGCTTACTGGAGTCCATAATATCCTAGGGGCTGAGCTATGTATATTCTACGCCTATACTATGTCCAAACCCCGTAGAGTTGATCAAAAGATGCAAAGCAGTACTCCAGGACCAGTCCATTGCAAAGTGGCATGGTGCATCTAACTGTACACTGTTGTCCCTCCTAAGTAAATTTTACGCAACTGTATCTATGCTCTAAGTCACTTCTTTTTATACCATGCATACACTCGACTCATGGGCCGCTCTGGCCTGCATTTTGTCGTTAGAAACAATGCTTCCCGCTGAGGCTGCAGAGAAAAGAGGCTGCAGCTTAGAAAGGAAGCTGTGGTGAAGTCTTGGAAGAAGATGAAAGAAAAGAACTTGAATAACAAAGCTCGAGGAAGAATACTTAATACTTCCGGTGTACGTAATACAGTCTTCACAACTAACTGAAACCGATTAAGGTTATGGGTATACCCACGTATACCGTGCAATAACAGCACCTACATTCAATGTCATTCATGCACCCATGCCAATTCTTACGCCGCCTAGGAACAAAGTCGGTGCTGGACTCGAACCTATTCAGACCCGCCTACGGCTTGAAAGACGAACTTCCTGCAGAGGCGTGGCTACCTAGTACCTCTGGCCCCTCCCACATACTTCAGAACGCATGCGACAAACCATTCTCGTTGTGTGCAGAACTGTGCCTTCAGCTTCAGGACGCAGCTAGAAGACACGAAGGTCGAGTGCCAGAGCTATATATAAATGTCCGGCTAGGTATCAAAGTACACTGGGAAAATGGCGCTCAACAACGGGTGAGGCGACGACTTGCCTCTCTAGCAGCCAGGGCCGCCAAGAGGGTTCAGGGGGCCCTGGGCAAACTGTACAGCTGGGGCCCCTTTGGTCAGTAAGAGTGGGCGTAAGCCCACTCTTTTGTAGGGGGGTCTGGAAAATTTTGAGATTTTAGGTGCTCTGAGGTGCATTCTGAGGCCATCTGAGGAAATTTTATTTTTGTAGTCAAAAACACTCACATGGACATACAACACAAACAAGCACATCTATATACAGTCACACTATGCTTATTCTTCTTGCTTTTCTTGAAGCAAAGGAATTAATAACACTGTCATAATTAAGTTAAAACCCTTAACCCCCGCCCGCCCGTATGCGCCCAATAATTAAGCGCCCGTTAAACCCGAGAGCGCCCGTATGCGCCCGAAACTGGATTCCGGCTATTTATCGCCATAGCTACGCGATCGGAGTTTGGATTAGTGATTTACGTGTCACAGGAAGTCGAGTGAAGCATAATTAGCTGTGGCGTTCTATAGGGACTTTCCCCACAAATCGCGTTAGAAGTTTACTTGTGTACTTAGTGACGGCATATTACAGCTTATATCGTACGATCAAGTTGTTGTATCGAGTTTGTACTAGCCAGTTATCTCACCCACACTGGAAACCTACCGTTGCTGGGCCAGTCAGCCAACCTCTGCCGTGGTTTTGCCATCATTCTCGAGAGCACGGCGACAACCGAGCTGAGCGCTTGCCTGTGAATTTTAAAGCAATATTTGGGTGTGGGGCTTACACAAGGGGCCCGGGACAAACTGCCCCTTTTGCCCCCCCCCCCCCCCTTCTCGGCGGCCCTGCTAGCAGCGAGAAACAGTCTACTCTGTCTCCCAAAACTAGCTCTGTCACTAGATATATGTTATTAGCAGCGATTTAAATGCCTATTTCCACCTCAATTACCTTTTTGGAGACAAACTTTGTCGCATGCGTGGATAAGTTAACTTCGCGCACAATGGCCTCAGCGTTAACGTGCAGCTCAGCTGCCTGTATCACGCTAATTAGATTTTACTTCCGGTCAAGGTACCCACGTATACCATGCAATTACAGTAACTACGTACATTCGTGCAGCACATGCCAATTAACATGCATTGTATTATGTGGAAAGATATGTAAGACGGGGTTGGGGTTGTATGCTGAACTGTTTTATGCCATCATCCCTGCTTGTATGATTTGCGGTTGTTATCCCTATACAATTTTGTCTCGGCGCCGAAGAGCCGAGACATTAGTGCTGGGTACGTGTACGCCTGTCCGCATTGCTTGAGCGCATGCGCGACAGATTTCACTAACTAGAGGTCTAGCTCCTTCCTACATAGTACTGAAAAGCGCCAATAACGCAGACTACAAGCTGACCGAGAAAGGCAACGGCAACAAGAGAGTCGGGAACATGTACAGAGAGAGCAACGACTATACGCTGACCGAGGAAGGAGACAAATAGGAAGGTTGCTGCCGTCCGGAACAGAGAGCAACGACTACAAGCTGACAGAGAAAGGAGACGACTAAAAACCACTGACCAACGTAGGCAACGTGTAGATGCTCGTATAGACTACTTCAGTATTCCATTGACAAATTTACCGGAGAAGTGCTAGTAGGCTACATCCCACGAGAGTTGTCATGTAAGCGTTCGCTATCCAGCGAAACTTTCGGGTGCTTCTGCACAATCCATCGTCGTCGTGTCTCGCTAACACAAATCGACACGTCAGCATTAATTTTTTTTAGGCATATGATTGATACGTAAGGACAGGAAGTAAAATTATGCGCCGCAGCTGTAAGGGAAATGAGGGTATTACGGAACACCAAAGCCTGAGGGATTCTAGCAACGACTAACCAGCTCTTGGATACGAGTTACCAACGGTACTTAAACACCATCTAGTGCACTAACTTCAAACCGAATACCACTGCTGTACTGCTGCGCAATAGTGGTCAAGCTACATCAAATCGTCGTTGCGGTCGAGTCACGCATTTATGACAAGTATCTGGGAGGGGCCAAAGTGTCCAGGTAGCTACGCCTCTGCAGGAAGTTCGTCTTTCAATATATAGTATAGGCGGGTCCGAGTCCAGCACCTCCTAGGCGGCGTAGGCATAGATATAAGACTCTTATATCTATGGCGTAGGGTAGGTGCAGGTATTATGCGACAGCACCAATTATGGGTTTATACTTTACACATCGTCACTTTGCCTGAACATTGTCAAATGTATCCTCTACCGCGCCGTTTGATAGAATGAATGGTGCAAAGCATTTGGTATTCATGATTAGACAGTATAATTATAGACTTTTGATGAGTAGTTCCGATTGTCCCAATAAAAACCGCACTGCCAGAATACCAACAAGCATGCACATTTGCCTGGAAATGGTTCTAGCAGAATCTTCTATGCTGGTAGGGTATAGCTAGCTACCTAGCCAAATCATGATTAGGTATGAAACATATAGCAAAAACTGTGGTGTCTCATAATACATATATACCCTGTCTCATAATTGCCTCACTAGCGTACGTGATAAAAATGCAGCCAAACTGCAGTACAGAGAAAAGACTGAAACTTTGCCTTACCATGGATTGTTAGTACAATGTATTATTAAATCTATACCATAGTACAATCACATCCTGTTGATAGCTTGTTGTAATGGTTTCATGTCTCATAATAATAGGTACATCACCAACCATCTGAATGATCATCACCCCTTATCTAACAAGCAATGGGGTTTCCAGAGTGGCAAGTCCACAGTTGCAGCTCTCCTCTCTGTCACCCATGACTGGTTCCAAGCGCTCGAATCTGGACAAGAAGTGTGTTCTATCTTTTTTGATCTTAAAAAGGCATTTGACTCTGTTCCTCACCGCCCATTGCTGGATAAACTAGCCCGTTACGGACTTGATGCTCATACTCTATCATGGATCACCAGTTATCTGACGAATCGGAAACAGCATGTGGTGGTAGGCGGAGAGACATCCTCGGACACTCCTGTTCTATCTGGCGTACCACAAGGCTCAGTGTTGGGTCCACTGCTATTTCTTATTTACATTGATGATGTCCCAGACTCACTCCTATCTGATGGAAGTGTGCTTAACCTCTATGCAGACGATATGCTGCTGTACAAGCCGGTGAGATCACCTGAAGACTTCAGGCACCTACAATCTGATATTGACCACACACATTAGTGACTGGGTCAGCTGCAACCATCTCACGCTCAATCCGAACAAGTGTAAGACTATGATCATCTCTCGCAAAAGGAACCCTGTTCAGCCACCACAATTAACTTATACTGAATGGCACACCTCTTGATCAGGTTGAAACTTTCAAGTATTTGGAAGTACTTCTCTCCTCTGAACTCTCTTGGTCACTACACATAGACTCCATCTGCACCAAGGCGAGAAAACTTATCGGTTTACTCTATAGGAGGTTTTATGGCAACGTTAACCAGCAGGGTCTGTACAGTTTGTACACTACACTCGTGCGCCCTCACCTTGAATATGCATGCTGCTCCGGTTTGGGACCCGCATCTTGTGAAAGACATCACTAAACTTGAAAACGTCCAAAAGTTTGCATTGAAAATGTGTTCAAAACAGTGGGACATGGGTTACCAGGACCTACTTGAGCTATCTCAACTCCCTGCACTACAGAACCGTAGACTATATTTAAAGCTTTGCACTCTATACAAGATTATACACGGTTATTTTTACTTTCCTCCCAATGTATTTGTCCCCCAAGTTAGTAGGCATAATTCCTCATTACCTCTATTATATCAGCCCTTTGCACACACCAATGCCTTTCAATCATCCTTTGTACCCAGCTCTGCATCTACATGGAACCACTTACCGCATGAAGCACTTACTGCACACTCCATTACCTCTTTTAAATCATTTGTATCACCTTTGTTCTTGTAATAGTAATATGTAACAGGGTGCACACTCGCATTAGCACTTTTCGCTATTTGTGTAACCCTTGCATTATTGCAAATTATTATAGAAAAAATAAAAATAAAAATAAAAAATAGGGGCGGCTACTCTATATAAGAATAGGGCCAGCAAGCGAATAATCGTTCTATTGATATTCATAGCCATAACGTCAAATTCAACAGAAGGCGGGGCCGGGGCTGACCCTACAGCGAGGCGATATAATGGAATTCATAGTCATAGACGGGAATAGTAGGAACTTACTCGCAAACGAAATTTACGTAAATCGATCCCACATAAATACTATGCGTTGAGTACGCTAGTAATTATGGGAGCATTTTACGTCAAAAGCGCTGACGGAATTCGATCCCATGAGTCACTCAAGGGGTATTATTGACGTAAATCGAGTCACTCAAGGGAATGGTCACGTAAATCGATCCATGAATGACTCATGGTATTTTATACTGTTTTACGTAACTTTCATAGACCTCATCATTATTACGTCATGCACTTTCGGAAATTTGTATCATACCATAAAAAGCGCAGTGTTATGTATCGCAAACTCAGCTTGCTAGAACAATCACTCTGTAAGTGGATTCTACGTGCACCTCGCTAGCTGTAACGACATTCTGGGAAATGATTCCAACTACCGCAGTTGTCGTTGTAGCTCTCTTCTCCACTCTTTCTGCGACCGAGACTCGCGCGGAGACTTTCTATCCTGATCATCCCGTTTCTGGTCAGACGTCCATTGAGATCATATTGGATACGGAGGTTAGAGTCAAATGACATTAGCTACACTACGCTCTTGTAGCCCTTAGCTACAATGGCAGACTAGGTTATGCAATAACTATGCTGAAACTATTGGCATTGCAGGGTGATATTGTGTGGTATTCTGATGCAGCCAGTGATGTTGCCATCACCGTAACACTCGCTGTGGACACCGAAGTGCAATTCAACAATACTGAAGCCCAACTCAACAGCACCGAAGCCCAATTCAACAGCACCGAAGCCCAATTCAACAACTCCGGGATTGAATTCACAGATGATCCAGGATCTAACACTGTATCGCTGAGAGTCACAGATCGAGCTGATGTGGCCATTTTTGTACCCAGGTACTAGGTCAGAAAGACTTACCCCGGCCTATTGAATTTTATGTTGTCGTACTATATAATAGACCCCTTTCTGAATGACCTCGAGGATCTTTACTGGAGGTCAAAATAGAAATTGGTTCACTCTGCAATAGTTAGCTACATGTATAGCTTCCATTTGTAGCTAGAAATTGTACCCATACTGTACCACCAACTGTAACAGTGCATGTACTAAATTAATTTTGGTCAGACTGGCTGTGAAACTGGCTGAATGGCGTTCTTATTAGTTTGACCTCCAGCATGAAAACCATTGCAGCAGAATGCCAACAAAAGGTAACCTCATTCCCAGCCCCCTGCCCAGCTTTTTGTCACTTGTATATAGCTAGTGCAACCGAAAACGGTGTGGGCATGCATGGAAATGAAGCTAAAGAAAAGGGTGTAGCTAGCTATAACCAAATTGAATCCATATTATGATTGTTTGGTAGTTTATCAGTAGTTAGACAGGGTCCCCCCCCCCCCCCCCCCCCCCCCCCCCCCCCCCCCCCCCCCCCCGTAGTCTCCGCCAAAAAAAACAGTATCTGTCACTGTAGGAAGTATGATTCTGATCACAGTATAGCTACTGAAACTGGAATATCGGTGTCGGTACCAATGTTCAACCTATTATCAGTACATCACTAGTTTGGTCCAGTAACCCATACATAGCTATTACACTCCTGGTATAGGAAAAAATGTGCCGCGTAAATAATGTAATTAATTAATTAATAAACGTTTGACTATTTCCGAATGGCCTACAAAGATTCTGACTACACCGTCGTGATCGCTATGATGCAGTGACACAAAATCAAAATAATTGTGCTGAAACTCACTTTGGTGGTACAGATATGAGCGCTTTTGTCTCGCCGTTGGCCGCCATTGCTTCTCTCTTCGACTTCCGGTGGCAGTACCGTTCTTAGGAAAGGCACACGAAGATTCTGACCACACGGCCGTGATCGCTGTCGTTCACTGACGCTTACATGCCAAAACTCACCGTGCTGGCGAAGTTGTGAGCGCTGTAAAAGTTTCTTGTCTTCTACTTTTGCCGCCATTGCTGACTCAGCTCAATCGATCGACGCGACGTCGACGATCAACCGAGCATGGTCCTCACGTGGCATGTGCGTTAATTGGAATGTGTTGCAATACCTAGCTTGCGCTACCGTGGAGTTGCAACCGGTAATTGCAACGCGGCTACCAGGAGTGCGGTCGCCCCTCGATATAATAATAATATAATAATATTATACCCATTGTACAGTTCATTGCATAATAATGCATAACTACAGAGTGTATGACTTTTTACAGGAACTTTACATTCAGTGCAGTCACTTTGTCATCCAGAAGAGGTGGTAATCAGATTGACCACACACTGAATTCATCCAATGCTGTATTAACGTGTTCAAGTGGTGTAAATAACACA
This sequence comes from Axinella damicornis, assembly GCA_963931865.1. NCBI lineage: Eukaryota > Metazoa > Porifera > Demospongiae > Axinellida > Axinellidae > Axinella > Axinella damicornis. Next base: position 5,963,372 of record OZ007518.1, on the reverse strand, counting down.
GGTACAGCTAAATTTATTATGGAATTTGTTTTTCTAATCATGCGTCTAAGTGTTTGGCTGACCGAATTTCTATTTGTTGCATTGCATTTCAGTATTTCTTGAGCGATGCATGATTAGAGTGCCTACGGTAATATCACTAGTGTGTCACATTGTAGCAACCCAGGTCACCAATTAAAACTTCAGCTACATTATGACTTCTATACAGTTTGTGGAAGTTGCTGCCATGGAAATGGTAGATGTGTTGATGGAGGTTGCCAATGCAAGTCTGGCTTCCAAGCAGATGACAATTGTGGTGAGCAAAAGTTATTTAACTGATTATAAATGCTAAGCTCCAATTGGTGCGCACTGTCCGTGAAGAGCAATCCATTGCCAGTGGTTGCCGGTCTTAATTTATTATAGTAGATACAATGTATCTGGGTACATTGCCTGCCCCCCCCCCTGGCTTAGTCTGAACACTTCCAAGCATATATACTATGGAGGTGAAGTGGCCTTAGCCCTAGAGTAATCTACACTACAAAGAGCATCGAGCACTAGTTCGTCTACTGTCCATGAGGCTCGACCCCAGCTCTGCTTTAATACAAGCTTGACATTTGACCTAAAAGCAATGCTAACTACGGATCCAGTAGCGCGCGATACAGACAGCATCTTTGCTGAAGCTAATTCAGATAATCCTCCAGCAGCTGCCTGTAAGTGGTAATTACATGCATGTTATTAGTTGGAAGTAGTTTGTGCAAAACATCTGAGTCATTTAGCTAAGTTGGCTGGATTTGCTCTACAATAATTACTTCCGGTTCCATTCCATTCCGTTCCTGACCGTTCTGGGTTTCCACCATCCCAAATTTCACTTCACATTGATGCTGTAGTTTCAGGAAAGTTGCATTGCAATATGGCTTACTCAAGAAGCCATAAACCTCCAATTAGTCAGTGGGCGTGTCCAATGAAGATGTCATCATATGGTTAAGAGGTGTGGCTATAGTTCTTGTTCTTGGGGCGAACAACTGTAAAACGCGGAACGTGGAATGGAACATGGAATGGAACGTGGAACGGATGTAAAATGTCCTAATAAGCCTAATGTGGGTGTTAATTGGGGCTGGCGCGAGCAAGCCTGCGCATGCAGTAGTCGGCATAGACAGTGAAAGAGTCGAGTCAAGGGAGATGGTGGCTGATGACAATCGTCGCGCGAGTGACAACCTGGCTACGCGAGACTACCCGTCACTACAGGTTGTTATGCCCTGGGCCTGGATGGAGAATGTCATGAATGTTAACATGCAGTTGACCGATCAGCGAAGTGAAGCAGGGCTATTGTCTTCTGGCGAATATTAAAGCGCGAGCAGGATCACTAGTGTAAGCTGTATGAACGTGTACTGCGCTAGTGCTATAGACCTAGCTGTGCTGCTATGCTGGCCCGAAGACCGTAATTATAGCCCTGCTTCACTCGGATGGCATAGTCATGTCAGCTAACATCTTGTTGTCTACTGTGAACTTCTCACATCCAGGGCATACAACCTGCCGGTAGTCTCGCGTGGCCAGGCGCCTAGGCTGAGCTCTCTCTCGCGATATGATTGTCACCATGACTCGACTGCGCGAGCGAGACTTCACTCGCGCCAGCTCCAATTAGCCCACCTTAATTAATACGCTTATTGGACTCATTACGACATTTTACATCCGTTCCACGTTCCATTCCATGTTCCATTCCACGTTCCATTCCATTCCACGTTCCGCGTTTTACATGCAACCCGAACAACTTCAATAACAGTACACTCAAATTTCAGCTGCAGTGTTGGTCACAGTCCTTAGCTGGCCTGGGGAAGCTGACCAGCCCATAGTTATCATGTCAGTATTTATGTAGCTATGGCACATTTCAATGGAGCAAAGATTCAGTTGTCCATTGTAGAGTGACAAAAGGAAGGTTGACAGAGAAAACTGAATTGAAATTTTGTCAAGAGAAGTACAACGATTCACCTGATACCTTTCCTGATACTGTTTATACGGAGCTTCTCCCAGATGGAGATAGGGCACACATGATGGAGGTGCAATAACTGCATGTGCATGGCAATGTCTGGTGGTGTGGGAATACATTATACCTAGTCCTTATCCTTAGACAGGCAGATGAACCTGATATAGTGGTAGGATATGGTGGCTTGTCCCCAATACTACAGTTGTTTTAACTGCAATTTTTCAGTAGTGGAACATCTGGTCCTCACTGCATGCTTGGCAATTACTATAATCATGCATAGATCTACATGGTTGCGGTTCGTGCTGTGAAAGTCCAAAGAAATGTTTTGCGGTGGAGATGAGGCTAAACTGCAATTGAGGCAACTCAGAATCAACTCTTCCTTTGCAGTGATGCATGAAAAGTTTAAAACATCGTCATCTAACTTTTGACAGTGGGAGATTTTGATAGCTACTTTCATTCACCTGCTACAGGAAAAATACCACGCCCCCTGCGATGGATATTTGGCATAGCTACACTCACGAAGTCAAGACATTACCCACAGTAGATGAACGCTTAAGTTGAGAAAACTTTTTCACCTTAAGTGTTCATCTACCAAATTCATTCTATGTCACTTGAGTGGGCCCTAATACCATATATCGGGAAATTTTTGTTTTTAAAATATTTTCGCGAATGCCACTAAACGCCAAGTTATCACGCGAAATAATTTATGAATACTGAGGAAAGCGGATAAATTACGATAACTAACACGTGTACATTAGTCATCAAAAAAATTGCTTCGATCATTGCAGTTCGCGAAAAAATGTCAACATGACTAATTGTCACACGAAAGATTTTCAACATGAAAATTTCCCCAATAGACTATATTATGGTAGGTGTCACATTGCATGAAACACTATACCGAAAAGCTCTCTTTGTTCTGAATCACTCAAACTGAGAGTACTGGTAGAAGCTTTTGCAGGCTACAAGTCAGTCGTTGACCATGTGGCTTCCTAACTTCCTAATTCAGATGACTTTCACCCTAGGCCCTAGGTTGGGTTGCTTCAGTTGTAGTTTAGCCTCATTCCTGTGACATTTACCCACAAGGCAAAACAGTCTGGATTTTAACAGCATTTTTGTCATGCCTGCATGAATCACAACCATAATAGCTACATGCAAATTATGCCAAGTGACAACAGATGTCCAGATGTCCAGATGTTCCAATATAATCAAATTGCAGCAAAACAAATGTAGTGTTGGAGATAAGTTATAGTTATACTACCAGCTGCTGTGGTTTATCAGGAATACACGAGGCTGTTATTCAATTACAGGCTGAGGCGCAGCCGAGGCTTCTAATTGAATAACAGCCGAGTGTGTTCCTGATAAACTGGTAGTACAACTGGCTTGTACTACAGTGGCTTCTAAGTGCACTTCCTGAGTATACTAAAGTGGCTTCTGTGTACACTAATTTGTGCTGACAAGGGTGTATGGTAGTTAGACGAGGGGTGTATGGTGCCTGTCTAAGGATAAGGGCTAGCTATAATAACTAGTGGCAAAAAATTTTCTGCGAAAAATAAAAGGATTTAGTGATGGCCTGTCACATTCGGAATTAGCTATTCCACCCCTCGAAAAAGCTAAGAAACAAGGAGAAATGCCTTCAACCAGGCTCAGTCCCATCCATTATAAAATGTAGAATTTAGGGAGGGGATGGGACTGAGCCTGGTTAAAGGCATTTCTCCTTGTTTCTTAGCTTTTTCGAGGGGTGGAATAGCTAATTCCGAATGTGACAGGCCATCAATAAATCCTTTTTATTTTTCGCAGAAAATTTTTTGCCACTAGTTTGCGTACTTTTTGAGCGCATGAAATGCGTAACTTCTTAGTCATGGTACATGCAACATCACGTCACCATAAGGGTACGGGGGAACTGGATGTATGCCAGACTGGTGTTGTTACTTAATCACCATGTTAGCCTCGTTCCTAGGCCCGAGACTACTAGGCGATCACCATGTCAACAAAGCTGCGATGGTCTCTCTTGATGGATGTGGACCTTCTGTTGGGCACTGAGCAGGCTTTAATGCAGTTTCCAGTAATAATTTTTGATGTTGCTGTCGTGATCAATGTTTATTGTTGGCTTCGCGGATGAGGGGGTGGGGCATTCACCTTTCATCAGATGAGAGAGCTCGATGGCAGCCGTGTAGGTCATGTGCTTGCAATGGAAATCCAAAACTCTACGCGGCCTCACAGTTCTGCACTGTAGTTACGTCATGAAAAGAAAGCCACGCCTCCATGATGGCATAGTCACAATACATCTTGACAAGAACAGGTTGGTAGAACTTCCTCGTAGCAGTAGAAGCCACCAGATGACGGATTCACAGGGATTCTGTTAGTGTACCAAAGTTGAAACGCAGCCATCACAAGCAAAATAACACAAAAATGTGCTTGCATTTTGGATTGCGCATGCGCAATTGGCGAACACGTGACCTCATTGCCTCAAAATGGCGTCGTGCTAGAATGCCATTGGATCGTAGCTACCTAAAACTGCTGTTCTTGCCAGTTCGTAGACAAAAGGGCTCAAAGGCTCTACTACGGTGAAATCGGTGTTGTTCTGTGCGTAAATGAACTCCAGAAGTGCTTTAGTTGGTACGCTATCCTTGGGCAAAGTTTTGTTATGAGAAAGAAGATGACGAAATCGGACTTTTCTCCGCGACATGTTCATCGACTCCCGCGTACTCTAAGGTACGTTTGTGAGTGTTTTTGTGAACTGCTAGGCAGTATCATTCTGTCTGCATGCTTGGTTTGGGGGTTGTAGCTTCTTTGGCCGTTATCCTGCTGGTGCATCAGTATGGTAAAATCGAAATTTCCTTGGCCATCCCTAAATAGAGAACGCTACCGCGTTCTCTGATATTATCATAATGTATTTCCACTCCACTAGACACTGCACCCTATACCACAGTTATTTTATCATGTGTGGCCATATATGGCCTGTGGCATAGTCGAATGTATGGAATGTGGAATGGAATATTGTATGGTTAGCTGGACCGCTCATAGCTAGCTGTAAAGGAGAACTAAGATAAGACTCCCATGGTGCGACCCAGTGCCTCGAAGGAGTGTGCAGCGGTGTGATGTGCTTTGATGACCTCCTACCAACCTGTCTACTAAGCAGGATGTTATTATGAAGAAGCAGGCTGGGACAGGAGTTGTGTGAGAGCTCTTGCCTGAAGACAAAACTGTGGCCAGAGCCCATTCCTCGAAGGGGTGTGCAGTGGTGTAGTATTCATTGGGGATATCCCACCAGCCTGTTGGGGGATAATATATGTAGATGTTATACAAGCCTTGGATGGTGTGAGTCTGTATATCTGGGAGGAGTTGCTGTGTATGGACAAAGAAGTTAACAGCGTTTGACAGTGACTGCTTCGGTACGTAGTTCTTTCATATAGCTAGTGTTGTAATTGCTTCGGTAGTTCTTTCATATAGCTAGTGTTGTAATTTACCACTCCCTCTGCATGGCATGTACTTATGTAACCAAAACAAAGGAATCTGATCGTAAGTTAGGGAATACTGGGTGCCAGAGCCTGAGTCAGTTGCCGTGACTGTGTATAGTCATCTGTCCTCATGACGTGATAGCTACTAAGGGTTGATCACAGCAAGAATTTGTGCCATGCATTTCTATGGAAACAATTGCACATGGCACCAAATGTCATGGATTGTGGTTAGCTTATTACGTTACAACATACTGGTTTAGTATTTTGTGTATTAGTCACATGCTTACGAGTATGCTAAAATATTAACATCATGCAGGATACAACTTTTGAAGTTCATACAGTGGGACAACAAAGAACCCAAAGTGTTGTATATATGCCATACATCCTATGTACGATAAATTATTGTACGTATCCTAACCCATGAATTTAACACTCTCCATAGAAACCCAGAGGAATACAAGCTATTCACTGAACACCAATCCTGCCAATCCAGTCATTATGACAGTAAAAACTGCTGATGGTGAGCAGCTTCAGGTTCTTGGTGACAAAGATGAAGATGGTATTGCAAGTGGTGTTGAGTCCCTAATATTTGATGAAGGAGAAGGTAATACCACTTTTGTGACCCTTAACACAAATAATTCTCTCATAGACACAATAACGACGCTTTCTGGTACCTATCTCCACTTCGACTGGAATGACAACCTAACAGAAGTATACGTTATTGCAGTATCTCCCGGAGGTTCTGATCAGGTCACAGTTAACATAGACTTGAGTGATACTGATACTAATAACCATTCCAAACGTGATACTAGTATCCAGAAAAGCTCATCGGACTATCCCAGTGAAACATCAAAGACTCTGCAAACAAAAATTCAATCACTAGCAAAACGTCAATCCGGAGGTTTTGCAAAGGTACCTGTCACTGTCACCCGGTGCGATAAACCTGAGCCAAATGCCCAAGTTTTTGCAAAAGCCCTGCTGAACTACAAGGATACTCCAAGTAGACGTCAGTGGAGAGGAGAGGCGAAGTATACGGTTGTTCGCACAAGTTCGTCAGGAGTCTACTACATTAATATTCCAACGCAGCCATCATCAACGCAGGGTGAGAAAATAACAAAATTGTGTGAAAAGATCGTTAAAGTTCTTGGCAAAGGATGCAAATTTGTGTCTCTTATCAATCGAGCTATACAGCGAAAAATCTGCTTTCGAATTGCACGTGTGGTAGAGCTCATCACCATCACTGTTCCTGGTGATTTTTTTCTAGCTTATGCAGCTTGTGAGTCAGGGTTCTATGCATTTCGACAGTATTGTAAAACATTTCACTCATCTCCCGGGCCATTCCTTCCTAACCTTGCTGACTTAATCTGCAAATCAATTTCCAAAGTTGATCATGTTATTGACCATTTTCAGACTACAACCATATATTTGCAACCGTATGCAATTTTTCCAGCCGGGAATACAGTTGCTGCAGTTGGCAAAAGTCTTAAAATCCGGCCAGGAACAAGTGGATTGCTCCAATATTCATTCACTATTGAAGATACTAACAATCTGCCAGTTCTCACATTACTGACGGTAACTCCAAATGATCCAGCACCTGTTGAAGACTATATTGTCAAGGTTAGTTACATCTGTGCCACTCCCTCTGCGACCGTAAGAATGCACATTATTGGAACTGACACCTACGAGACTTCTACTACCTGCTATGGAAATTCCCCCTCATCTTGTGCTCTACATGTGCCCGGAGCTGCGGCACTGGTAGTGGATCGGGTTACAGTTACAATTACTGAGCCCAGTCGAGGATACTCCTTTGCTCGGCTAGTTGTTATTGTATTCTAAGTATATAAACACAAACTGCTTTGGAATTAAACACAGTAACTTAATTGTGTTTCCACATATAACTATATCCCTGTTATTTTTTGCTGTACAACAATGCTCATTGTACATGTATGTCTGATGAAGCCCAAAATGGATTTGAGTGACGAAGTGTAAACTTAAGGTAGGAAGCATGGCATGGCAATGACGAAATCGCGCAAGTTTGGTCGTGCAGAACATGGCATCGCGGCTACCAGGAGTGCGGTTGCCCCTCGCTATATACTAGAATATATTCTGTATTCATAGGGATCATACATATGCATTTGATGGGACTTCTGTCTTGCCCACATTCCAGCCCTGCCTGACCCAACTGTCACTGTGCAGCCCTTCTCATGTGATCGAGCTCCTCATACACACACGTGCCTAGCCCCACCCCCTAGCTGTAACGGCTGGACTAGCCCCGCCCTCCAATTGTAGTTTCACCCAGCTCCTCCCATATCACTCGTATTCCGTATCTTGCATCAGTTGATCCAAGCATCTTACGACATAAGATTTTACGTCACTTCAATCGTCGGAAAATCCTGCCACATATAATGTACTACCCCAACTTACACAGGGGGATTTTATGTCATCTGGGTTCTCTATTGTCTGTTTACACAATGCGCTAGATCTGGACCATAATTGTGAGCACTGCCTGCTGAGCCTTTGGTAGCCATATGACAGCAGAATGAGGTTACTCAATTGTATCTGCAGCACAGAAGAGCTTCATGCACCCATCAGACTTCCTATGTGTATTTGGACAAAGTGGTTATAGTCTTGAATCTCTCGTTGGACTTCATTCAGGCTGTTCTGGACAATAACAATAAGTATTTCCTGTTGTAATATTTGGGAATAAGGGACCAGGACCTGCATAAAAACCTTCTGTATTGGAGACCTGTCATTCCTGGGTTATCAAATCAAATGAACTGAACTGAAATGAACTCGGTGAATGTTTTTCTGGTACCCAGCTACCAAACGAAAGAACCAGAAACTAGTTTTTGCCATTCCTCCCCAGGATCACAATCACAAAGGACACAAAGGTTCCCAATGCTGCCATATTCACAGTGAACAAAGAGGGTCTTGGGAAGGGGAGGGGGGGGGGGGGGGGGGGGGGGGGGGGGGGAGGGGGGATTTATATTGAACCACACTCTGACCAACCTGCTGGTGCGTTTGTGAATGTCACATGACAGTTCTGTTTCTACCAAAGTTCTGCCTGTAGCATGGTCCATATGTACTGGGACAGCTGAGCGTCGCTGCAATTGATACAGCCCCCACTTTTATAGCAATGCTAATATGGAAGGGACACTTAAGAAATAACACAGCATTGCATATGACCTTCCTCTGGAACAAATCTGTCAAAACTTGCTGCTCCAGATAGTGTTGTGAACCTTGTCCTTTATACCCTACCAGGTATTGGAAACCTCAAATTGGATATGTACTGTATATCCCTGGCCAGCGGGATATAAGACCCGTTATATCCCGCGGTAGCCTCGTTCTCAGGCCCGAGAGAGGGAGGAGAAAAGGGCCTGGTTTCCACTGTTTGCACATGCGCATGCGCTTAATTATCTGTCACCGTCACTGCACTTGCCGAATCTTGCCCATTGTGAGTTGTTGGATTGTGTGTTTCTCGATCGACTTTTGTAAGTGCCATACCTTCTCACCAACTTGTCGACGCATTTCAATGGGGAGCTAGCTAGGGATGCTGTGAAAGTGGCTCGGTCATACTGCCCAAAATAGTAAACGCTGCCCTCGAATATTCGCCGCACCAAAATAAACGCTGCGGTGTCTATTCGCGGAAATACAGTAGTGGGCAAATTTTCCATGTTAGGCTAGTAATTATCCCTTTAGTAGCGATTCCGGACGGATTTTTCAAATTGGTGTGAGCGTTTTGAAATATTTATCATAAAATTCTGCACTGAATTGCGAGTTGACTGGCTTTTGTCCGGTGCAAATCGGTTGCGTATAAGTCGAGATATATACGTAACTCAGAAGAAAAGTCACACACGAAAATATTTCCGATTCCTTTAAATAGAAAAAGTGGTAGGCGTACATTTGCGGTATATTCACGTGGTCTCCATCAAAGTGTTCATATCTCGAGAACGGCTGCACGGATTTGACTGAAACTTGCACCAAATTGATCGCCATTGAATTTGCAGTTCAGCTGTGGCGATTCTGTATCTGTAGAAGATGAGACGCTGCACTCCTGGCAATGAGGTATGGGACCTGATGTGTGTTTATACTTGTGGGATCATGTGGGAGGGGCTAGTGCACCTGGATTAGAGCTAACAAGCTCAAACACTCTTGCTGAGGCTGCTCATCTACTTATGAGGCGGTTTTCTTCCCCTCTTTCTAGCCGCAGCTACTGAGATCATTCATCCATTTGTGGCACGTTGTGGAAAGGGAGGGGCTACAAATGCTATATGACCATAATTTGTGATTGAGTTTATACACCGTAGTCATGAAAAGAGCACACATGAGCACCCAAAGAAAAGAGTGGATGCTTGTTCAAGTGTTTCCATACCCATACACACCTCAGCAGACAGGAAATGTTTCAACATAGCTGCCAGATTTTGAAGCTGGCAAGTTGTGGCAGCTCTGAATGGCAGTATGCCACTGTGATGTAGCTATAGTCCAGGCGGCCGAATTAGCTATGACGTTGTGATCTGCTTCTCAAGTGCATTTCATACTACGGAGATGCACAACACTTGTCAAGTAGTGCACTCTGCTATAGCTATGCAAGACAAGTTCAAGGCGGTGGGCATTTATTCAAGTGTACTTTGATTCTATACACAGAATTGGCATTGTAGTCCTTAGGCCTCTACTTAATTACCATGATGCATGCATAAATTGGTTAGCTAATCATCAATTTGTGACGAACCTGAGGAATCCTGCCTATCATGAAAGTCACCAGACTCGCTCCACTTGGGTCATGCATGCTGCCTACATATCATTGTTCAAGTTTTGCCGCCGGACAAACCGTATATTTCTTCCTACAGACGGCAATACTACTATCAAACAGACTGGCTTACTGCATGTGTGGCAGTTCTCATTACTGTACGTTGCTATTCCCTCCACATGCAGGTGTATACGTCGCTATTCCCTCCACATACATGGTGCACCAGACACTAAAGTGCAACATCACTGAACAACCAAGCATTATACTCAAGGGACAAGTCGTCTGTCTTGTGACGAGGACCATAACTGTGCATACACTTTCAGTTGCATACATGTAGGTACTAGACATTATTTTGGCATTGTCTTGATCTCTCCCTCAGCTATCTGTGGTCATTTTGAACACTGTAATGATTACATTCCAGATTTTTTAACTCTAGCTATCGTTCTTGCTGGGTGTCACTGCTGCCTTACGGGTTCATAAGGACTGTTTCAAGTACTTTCCGAGTCGCTGATTCCGAATATGGGCGTTGGTAGCACTTTCGAGGTCTGCAACACCGTGAATCGGAGTTTTTAAGGACGATTTACTCCGTGGTATCCCACGACTTGATCGTTACTTTTGCCAACTCACAGAATCGGATTCTTCAGGCAATGGCGATTCCAGCGATATGTATTTTACCTAGGTTTCGTTGAGAGAAAGCGTGCGCTTTTGTTTACAGTCGATGCCCTTCAACGTACCACTTTAATAATTCAAATTTGGCCGGAAAAATTTCGTTTGTTTACGTAACTTCCGGAATCGCTACCTTTAGGGCCCATAGCGTCAAAGCTGGTACAAGATATCGCAGCAAATCGAAGCGTAATCTTCAACTCTGTCCCACTGAGTACTGTTCTCACCTCCACACTCCTGCAGGGCTCCTGGGTTCAGAATGCCACAATGCACTTTGGAAGGATCTGAACAATTAAGTGCTAACTCTTTATAAAGAGTTAGCACTTAATTGTTCAGATCCTTCCAAAGTACACAATTATGAAAGTACACAATTATTTGTCCGGTAATTACCGGACAAATAATTGTGTACTTTCATGACTTTGCAAATCTTAAAGGTACCTCTATATCTCCCATTCATTTGTACCCTAGGGCCCAGTAAGTATTCCTGGTTGCTCATCCCTAATTTGCACTCGCATCATTTTTCCGTGTTATTCACCATCCAGGTGCACCATAACACACGAAGTTATAGCTACCCTGCATGCATCACTGGTAAGTGTTTACATAGTTTATTAGCCGACATAGCAATGGAAGTTTGTTCCATTGAGCACATACCAGCGTTGTTGGTGAATCTTTGCGTTCTCCGAGATGATAGATCACCATAGGAGCTGCTATCTTTAAAAGCTGAAAACAGCCACCATGTTGGGGTCCATATATACATCCATATTCTCAAAATGATGACATCAGGTGCAATGCATGGGTCTATAGGGGTCTTAGCCCTGTCGTTCATCCCTAGGGACCAGTGTTACTGCAGACCACTGATTCTAGACACAGCAAAAGAACATTGCACAGAGACATGCATAATATTATGCATTTTAGTAGCTATAGCCATATAGTATTCTGTGGTGCTGAGACTAATGGATGTGTGACTAATGGGAGTGAGTGTTTTGGGAGGTAGGACTAGAGTCACTAGACTGGACTTTTTGATGAGCGACCGGGTGCAAATCAGTTGTCATCATGAATGCACGTATACTTGTGACGATCCAATCATTGGGGGTGAGCGTGAGCAAGCTCATGTGCAGACGCCACAAGACATACTCGCTTGCACTAATCTTAGCAACACAACAGCAGACAGCGGGTAAAGAAACTGTGTAAGGGGCAGTCCACGGCATGAGAAAAGTCAGTACTGCAGTTCGATGACTTTCCCTGCCATGCCGTAAAGCACTGATGGAAGCCAACAAGGAAGTTTTTCTTCTTTTTCTTCTTGTTCGAGTGAAAAGTGGTCCGGCCAAAACCGGACCGGCCGGACCGCTTGCTACGGCCATGACCAACTGACATGTTTTGACATGTTCAGATCTGGGTTTGTCCAACCAGTTTAATATTAAATTTATATTGTCTTCTGTTTTCTGGGGGGGGGGGGGGGGGGAACTTCACCTGGGGGGGGGGGGGGGGGGGGGGGGGGGGGGGGGGGGGAATCCCAGGGCGCCACCTCCCCCCCCCCTGTATGAAACCCTGGTCTTTGTCCAGACTTAGCTATTCAATGACGATAGGAAAAATATCATCATGTTTCATGTTTTGTTTGTTTACTTCTTCAGCAATGACTGGCCATCATTCCAACTATGAGCCATGCACTCTCTAGGTTCGGACATACTGCATTTGCTCTGGGTAGTAAGCTGTATATGTGGCGAGGGGCTGGGCCCAACACAAATGTAGAAGAGATGCATTAACAGTTGAGGAGTTTGATGTAACCACTGAGCTGTGGGAGCAGAAGTCAATCCACGGCACCCCACCACCTGGCCTGGCCAACTCTGCAAGCACAGGTTTGGGGACATCTCCGTACAGCTTTGGTGGCTTTGATGGCAAACTCGCAAGCAGCACCCTTCACCAGATCTAGATTGATCTTCATACTTTGCAGTTAATGGTTCAAAATCCTTCTAGTGAGCCACAGGGATTGATTGGCAGCAATATGGTGTCTTTTGGAGACAATCAACTGATTGTTTTTGCTGGCAAAGGTGTTTGCGGTTGCACAAATGAAGTACACACCTTCAATATAGACAGAGGTGACGAGCCGTACAGTCAGAACAATTGCAGGAGTTGTTCAGAGTTGTTGAGTGACCTGTATTATCATGCACATCTGTATGTTCCTCCACTGCTTCACGAGAGTGGTCGTGTCCACCTGTGACTGGGACACAGCCTCCTCCTTGCTATAACTTCTCCTTTACCAAGATTGACGACAGAAGGGCTGTGGTGTATGGGGGTCTGACAAGTGAAGGGGCTCTTGGTGATGCTTGTATCCTTGAGCTGGATAAGTTGGTACATTTGTGATGCAGTTGGACAACTAAGTGACACTTACCGGTACAGTATAGGTTTTGTGATATCTGCTTCATTCTGAGAACTGATATGTTGGCAGTGGAGAGAGAGCTAGAGTACCATTTCCAACTGCTGATATCATTGATATCACAACAGTCACGTTAATTGTTACGTGTAAGAATTTGTTCAGATCCTCTCCCTTCACTCCCAAGTGCATTGTGGCTTCAGAGGCATTCTGAACTCAGTCCATCCATGAGCCCTGCAGGAGTGGGGGTGAGAGGAGTGCCCATAGGTGTGGTCTACTCCGGAAATAACGTAACATGCAAAAGTTAAGTCTGGTGCAGCTTTGACGATGACGGTGCCTGTCCAGTATTGCATTTACAGGTTTTGCTCCAGAGCTATGGAATCCATTTGCAATGCTATGAGTGTGGCTGACAACCATATCACTACAGCGCCAGCAGAGCAGGTCATGTGGGCCTAACAGCCACGTCACCAAAGCAACAACTTCTTGTGAACGCTATGCACACACAGCTTATTCCCTTCGGCCCTCCCTGGGCCAATACCAAAGTGGCCACCCACTATGGTGAAACCAGGTCCATTTGTGATGATGTAATAGTCCATTTGATTAATTATGTTAATAGTTATTCCACAGTCGTGACTCACTGAAGGAAGCCCTAGGGCATAATGCAAGGACTGAGGTCACCAGTAGACTTGACAATTATAATTCCTTAGCCATAGCTGTCTAGATCTAGATACTCAGTGTACCTACATAGCTAGCAAATACTTCTGTTTTGAGTACTGTATACCTTGAGATCCTCTTTTGGGGGCAGTGAGAATTCATCAGATGTCCGCTTTAGCGGATAAAGTCCTATCTCTATCTTCTGACAACAGGATTGCTAGCAAGAGTACTGACTCAATGCCTACCTTGACTCTATTGTGACACACTCCAGACGAGCTCCATGCCTAGCCCAAAATGAACAACACAACTTGCAAGCCCTCTTTCCCACGGTGAATTTTTCCTGACCAATACACATGGCTGTAGCAGCAAATGAATTGGCTGCCTAGCAGTAGCCATATAATGTTGGTGCATTACTAGTTCACGAATAATGCTCAGTTATCCCACCTCTGTATGGTGAACTCCGTCTCGATGTGAGTATAAATGGAGAAACATCAGGAGACCTGCAACCAGTAGCTAGAGAGTTGTCTTGATTCTGAAATATGCACACACAGATTCTGTCAAGGCTTGCTCACAGATCAACGCTACTGATTGGGACAGTCTTCTTACTGGTGACATCAACGAGTCCTTGGACAATTGGCAGACTAGGAAATAATTGAGGACTCTGTTCCCAAGAAGGTACTGCCTAAACGGAGAAACTTACCATGGACATCAATGAACTTGATTAGAGCAATGAGAAAAATCTCATTTTAGTCATACCAGGAACACTGGAAGCTCCTCTTTATTTAAGCAGTAGCTATAAGAACAAAAGGAACAAAGTTGCACAGGAATTACATGGAGCCATACAAAAATACTTCAGAAAGCTGCAACCCCAATCAATTTCGGAAAACTGTGAAGTTGATACTAATAGCTACAACTATTAGAAAGGAATTGGGTTATGGCAACTAAGGATTGTGACGAAGCCACTATGTACTTTCCTGAGTGTTTTAACGTGTATGTATACGGATGAGGAGGTGTTTAACATGCTGATGTCAATTGGACCTGATGGTATCTCGGCAAATGTGTTGAAAGAGACAGCTGCTAGCATCTTGCCTTCACCGACGAAATTATTCAACATCTCTATAGTTATTATCGTCTGGAATATTCCCCGAGAAGTGCAAGTTCTCCTAATTTGCTTCAGTCTTGTTTGACCTGCAAAGGCCTTCGACTCTGTGCCACACAGTTGAATCTGAGCCCATTTATTCTAAGATGAATGAGCAGCTATTTTAACAGCCAGGATGCAGAAAGTGGTGATTGGAGAGGAACAGTCAGCAACCATCTCAGGTGTACCACAGGGTCCTGTGCTTGATGATGTAGCAAGAGTCCCCTCTCAGAAGGACAATTTGGTACTTCACGCAGAAGACATTTTACTTTATAGATGAATTGACAGTGCAGAGGAGTTCAAAGTGATGCTGATACCGTCAACAATTTGATCAAGGCAAATTACGTTACACTTAACACTGCAAAGTGCAAGTATATGCTTATTTCCCGCAAAAGGCAACGTCAACACCCAATGCTGGAGCTCCTCCTTGGTGATGTGAGGCTTGAGAAAGTTCAGTGCTTTAGCATCCTGCTCACCGATGCTCTGAAGTGGTCACATCACATTGAAACTATAATGTAGCTAATAAGGCACGCAAACTGCTGGGACTGCTCTATTGCCGATTCTATATGCGGGCATGCAGATCCTTCAGCACTATAATTACAACTCTACCTATCACAGGTCAGACCCCACCTAGAGTATGGATGCCATGTATAGGACCCCCACTCACAGAACGACAAACAACTGTTCAAAAATTTGGTCTAAGAATATGTACCAAGCAATGGGACTTGGGTTATAATGAGCTTTTGCAAAAGTTGATGTTTCCACACTCTGAGAGTCGTAGGCTAGCTATATCATATTGTGCGCTTTGTACTTATGATAACCTTATTTCCTTCCCCCGTCTGCTTTTGTACCCTTTCTATATGTAGCTAGTCATTACGGCCACACACTCAGTCAACCATTTGCACGTACCAACTCATTCCTCACTACTTTGCACTCATTACCTAGTAATATTACACATCTCAAGGCGGTTAAGGCCGCCTCAGGCTCCAGGTGTGTGTTGTGCGCACGCCGTGTTGATAAACTAATTATCGCAGTTGTATGTAAACACACTGTACATGAAAAGGAAGTTGTGGGTTTTAATTGAAGCGACGTGAGTTGTACATGTGATCGTGATTAGTCTCCTCGTGCGTGCATGAGCTAGCTACTAGTATGTACTGTACTCGTAGATCGTGGGCCAGCATATCTCTCGAGGAACTTCAGAGTGATTTACCCGTCTCGAACAACTTAGGATCACCCCTCAACTAACTCATCATGGAGTACGATTGGCTATAATCGGTGAGTCTTACAAGATCAAACTGTTAAGCAGGGTTTTTGGCAAAATGATAATACTTTTTTGAGAGCAGTAGTTCTGAAGTGTTCAAGGTGCACTCCCCAGCTCTTTTATTGTCCAAAGAACGCTTGGGGGTATACCTTGACTTTAAAAATTGCAGGCTACACTGCAGACATAGCATGAACCACTGTATAATTATCTCCACTTCTACCCCCCACAGCCTCACCCAACTTTTTTTCTGGAGCAGAGTGAAGGTATGTTAAAACACACAGTGAATGTTAGCTACAATGTTACCAGTTAAGAGAGTTCCAACTTCCATTCACGAAGTAATAGTTTTTGTGTGACACGTTTGTAGTGACAGATGGTTTGCAGGGCAGGTGGGTAATCTTTGTTTCCTGGGTCATGCCCATGTTGTGATTTGAAATCTTGTAGCCAAGACGAAAGTGAATTGGTGTAAGATGCCACCATGTGTATTAACTTTTGTTTCATGAAGTTGGAAAGTTTGTTATACTCTGACTGCTTGGTTGGTGAGAACTGTTCCTTTCTCTCTTTGGCAGCCTTAATCTGCGATCTTAAGTAGTCAAAGCGTTGAAGGTTATGTTCAAGGGGAAGAATTTCAGAAATTTGGATAGCTAATGTTGTCTTCAGTCCTTGCATCTGTTCACTGGAGGAGTTGATCTGGGTACCAGCCTGTCTGTGGATAGGCTGTCCAACTTGAGGCTGTGGGAAGGAGTGGAGTTGAGGCTGTGGGAGGGAACTACGTTGAGGCTGTGGGAGGGAGCCTACTTGAGGCTGTGGGAGGGAGCCTACTTGAGGCTGTGGGAGGGAACCGCGTTGAGGCTGTGGGAGGGAGCCTACTTGAGGCTGTGGGAGGGAACTGCGTTGAGGCTGTGGGAGGGAGCCTACTTGAGGCTGTGGGAGGGAACCACGTTGAGGCTGTGGGAGGGAGCCTACTTGAGGCTGTGGGAGGGAACTGCGTTGAGGCTGTGGGAGGGAGCCTACTTGAGGCTGTGGGAGGGAACCACGTTGAGGCTGTGGGAGGGAGCCTACTTGAGGCTGTGGGAGGGAACTGCGTTGAGGCTGTGGGAGGGAGCCTACTTGAGGCTGTGGGAGAGAGCCAAGTTGACGGGATCCAACTTGAGGCTGTCCAACTTGAGGCTGTGGGAGGGAACCTAGTTGAGGCTGTGGGAGGGAACCTAGTTGAGGCTGTCGGAGGGAGCCTACTTGAGGCTGTGGGAGGGAGCCTACTTGAGGCTGTGGGAGGGAATTAACTGGTGACAGCAAAGCAGAGATATTCCCGAGGTCTCCATTGCTCTTGTAGGATCTGACGTAATATGCCGGCAAAATGATATTTTTCGCACAACACTCTTCCCACTTTGAATGGAGATAAAGCTCTATATCAGCAAGTGTTGATGAGCGATAGTGGTGCAATTGATGTTCAATTGGAGCACAAGTGGGGGTATCAAAAAATTCAATACCCTCTTCAGTAGACTTCCACCATTTTCCAGGTCCTGGTATTAGGAAATCACTAATACGTTCAAGATGTGCTTGGTAGTGTACTGAACTATGAGTGAGCCATGCTTTGGGGATGAAGGTATTCTTCTTTGGTCCTAGCACAAGGGCAAGTTTGTGTACTTCACTCTCTTGTGCCTTGAGATTTGCAATTGTAGAGGAGTGTGCCTTGGCTTCCTCTTGAATGCGTATCATAATGTTGGGGATAACATGCTCTGGGTGTTGATTGGATGTACCTCTTGTGATGGCTTTGCATTGGCCAAACATGCGCTCTTGCATTTTGGTGTTTAAAGATCTGAGGCAAATAATGTGATAGAGCAATGGAGCGTGACAGGTCAGAGAGTGGAAATAGCGGCCAAACATCTTCCTCCGGCTCATGGACTTCGGTTGGCTAAAAACCGCGCTACAGAGTTGGTGGTGGACAAAAGCTACATTATGCAAGCGAAGCACAGTCTGTTGATTGCGGTTTGACTCCCTTGAGTACAAAATCTCAGTTAACTCTGCAGCTGTTTGGAACACCTGTGTCAGATTCCTGTCAGTCCCAAAGTCCATCAACATCCTAGCAATGAGAATCACTGCTTTTCGGCAGTCGGAACAGCGAACAGTGTCCTTCCCAAGAGTAGTGCTAACAATTCCTTCCAGCTTCTCTAGTAGCTCTCCTGTGGCTACCTTCAGCAGCTCCTCAATGAGGTTACTGATGTGACCCTTGATGTCATGCAGGGGTTCCGTAGGAGCTACTTCATACGCTTCCAACCCAAGTGATCTCAGAGATTTTTCAGGGGTCCCTTGAAGTAGTGCTGGGACATTTACTATCCCCTTCCGAAGGTCGTCAAATTCACTGACTAGCTCAGGCTTCCGTTTCCCTTCAGTAGGCACTCCCCTGAGTCTCAGTTCTTTTTGTAGCTCATGCAGCTTCAAATTGTCCAATGGTTTGGTTCCTACGTATAGCAGAGATACAGAAACACTGCACAACCTAAAATAGCTGGAGGCCATGCATTCTAATTAGAGCTCATCATGAAGAAACCACCAACAGATGTGGAATTTCAGGGGGGGTGGGACAAGGTCTGTGCGCACGTGGTACAATTAACATTCCATGGGTATAGTGCACAATAATATACAAGAAGTATGCGGAACTAGCAGACTAGTAACAGCTCTAGCGCTGACTTATCGCTGGGGTTCGATGGGGTTCGATCGCTTTATTGACTTCCTACCTGATGCTAAACACTTGAGTGCGGTCGACAAGTCTGCATTCGCTGATATTCTCGGTGAGTCTGCATGGTCACTTACATAACTGCTCAGTACAGGCACGTAGTAGTGTGTGTGGCTTATACCCAGTTCGGTCACAGTCTTTGCACGGAGATTACTCTTCAGGATGCATTGAAAGCGCAATGCAGCCTTCTTCCACGGAGAAAAGCAGCAGAACGACTTTGCATTACGTCATACTAAATGACAGTGCACGTGATCTTGTCCTACCCCCCCTGGTGGAATTTGGTGGAAGTTGTCCATTAATTGATTATGGAGCCAGATGGCAAGCAGCTTGATTAGCGTACATAGTGTGTAAATAGGCTGGATTAGCTTGTTTAAAGTGTTGATCATAGCTATAAGAGTGCAGCTGTCTGATTTTGAAGCCATTTCTGAGGCTATCAATCCCTAGGTATTAGCTACTTGTAAACAAGCCTTTTACACGATCTCACCAGATTCCTGTGTTATATGGAGGTAGAACAGCTGCCTGGAATGAAAAAGCGGGGTCATTCTCTGCCTCTGCTCGAGAAAAACCTCCATGTTTCACTGTTGTGGTCTTAGTTTACGATCGTACTCGATCAAGTACCGCCCCTTCCTGCCTTTCTGGAGTGACGATGTCAGTCTAAAGGTGGGGCCTAGCCTTCTTAATGTTCATTATAGAGGGGCATACCCTCAAGTCTCGTTAAGCTATTTACCTTCGCGCGGTAAGCGCTCGAAAGTGTGGAAAGCGTATATATATGCTCACCGCGTAGATAGGAAGTTAAGTATGAGCGTATATATACGCTCGCCGTGTTCAAAGGTTTAACATGTGATAGCATGGGTTGCAGTGCAATTTTGGGAAATCCATTCAGGAAGACAAATTGCACTTGGCTTCACCTCGTCCCAAATTGCACTGCAAGCCATGCTATTGTATAGTACAGTCATGTGGATTGATTCTGAGACATCTGATTCGTGGAAGGTCACACGAAATGGATACTAAGATTATATATCCCACTTGTATATAAACCCCATACAAGCACCATACATGTTGACTCAGGAATTCTTTAATGATCTGTCCTCTGTTTGGTGTTGTCAGACCATACTTACTCCCTATTTCAGACCAGTTGATTGTTTGATCAGGTGACCATGTGTTTGCTTCAACGAGCAGTTGCTCTTTGTCTATTTGTAGACTGTCTGCTGTCATTCCATGTCTTTTGTGCTTTGCCGGTGGTGCTGATGCATCTCCAAGGCTTCGTTTAGGTGTTGGAGTAAGGCCTTCTGTCTTCCTGATTTTGTCAAAAGCTTGCCAGCTTACTCTGTTCTGCAAAACTATGCTGTCTCCGTTTTCATTGTACTCCTTTTGTATTGTGTCTCGGATTTGTTTCTCCATTTGTCGTTTTTGTTGTAGCCGCTCAGTACTGCTTGTTTTACGTACCAGGTTAGATTTGGGGGTTTCTGTGATTACGTCTTGAACTGACTTTTTGAAGCTCTCTTTACAAATTGCATTCAGCTCTTTCAACGCTTTGCGGCCAAACTGAGATGAACATGACAGGTCTTTTTCGGTGAAAGAGATACTTGTTGACTTTCTCTTCTTGGCACTTGATATTGGCAGTGTCGGGGTGAGTGGGTGTTCTTCACATGCTCTACATGAGAACACACTGTGCTGATGTTGTTCAGATTGGGAGAGTTGGTTCCAAGCTGTCGTGCTGAAGGTATTAGTGAATTCGTGTCGTGCCACAGTAGGATGCCATCGGAGGTTGAACAGACGGTTTGCACGAGGAAAGCATTGCTCAGCAACATTGTATGTGAGCTGTAAACTTTCACAATTTTCAAAGTGCTGGTTATACTTTTGGAAGATCAGCTTCATACCTCCATTTGGAAGCCTGTTGCGTTTTGTCATGCATTCCTTAGTAAACCACCTGACTGCGACACGAGCGTAGTTACAACTGATGAATTGAGGCATGGGTCTCTGAAGGGAAAAGTCATTTTGTTGCACTAGTGTACATGTACGTACATGCAGCATTAATTAGCCTTGTTCCCAGGTGCTCGGAAGGTGGAGAGGAGCACTTGGTATCCACTGTTCACGCATGAGACGTGGAACACAGACTAGTACAGTAGTTTCCCCAGTATCCCAGAAAAACCTGGTGAGCCCCACATTCATGAACAGTGGATACCATGTACTATTCTTCCTGTACTGAGTGACTGGGAACGAGGCTAATGTAGCATCCGAATTTAATGTAGCATGGGTGTGCTCTTCACACACAAACGCACACACACGCACACACACACACACACGCGCACACACACACACACACACACGCACACACACACACACGCACGCGCACACACATACGCACGCGCACACACACACACACACACACACACACACACACATGCATGCACACACATGTATGCACACACATATACGCGCACATGTACCCATCATGCCCCCCAAACATTACACACATTCACACGCACATGCACACACACACATCCATGCACGCACATGCGTACACACATGCACACACGCACATGCGTACGCTCACACACACACATGCACACACACCACATCATGCACACACACTACATCATGCACACACACCACATCATGCACACACACCACATCATGCACACACACACACGCACATGCACACACGCACAATAGATTCAGCTGTGAATGGGAAGATTTTGAAGAAAGCTGGACGATTATTTTGTTATTGTACAGTATTATATCAATATGTTGCCAACCTTGAGTGTTGATCGAGTATATCGCAGAATTTTTACACGCCACCGTGCATGGATCACTCAGTACAGCTGTAACCGTCTCGATCTCCCTGCACGCAGTGTAAAATGCGCTCGAATTTCGCGGACAATTTGGCTGCTAGCGCTAGCTGATTGGATGTGTTTTACGTCATTATTTTTTAATGAGATTCATGCACTACTACTAGCCGGCTGAAGCCGTGAAGACATTGGTGAGTGAAGTTTGCTGCCGTTTGCGGAAAGTAAAATCGCCTTTGTGAACCCTGATTCCTCGTTTGCGCGTCAATAAGGAACCACACTGTCGATCCAGGAGGGAATGCGCTGACTTCCATCCATACCGACTTCGAGGTAGGCTATACATGTCCCGGGTGTGCGCTAGTTGGGCTCCTTAACCGCACATTTCGGGCTGCTATTGCCGCATTTCAACTAGGAGCACCCGCATTCCCTCGGAATATGATAGATCGCTTTGCAAACATTGCCTGACATTTGTTTTAAGCTCGTTGAAGGTGTATTTACTTTCCGCGTTTTGCGAAATGTGGTTAAGGCCGTTCCATGTGTCTGGCTTGTTTACGGTGGGAGGAGTCGTTGTCATGGTAACATGGTATCTGCTTGTTGATACTGTCAACATAGTTGTTTACAATAGTGACATTATTAACAACTAAAACTGTTACACAAGACCAGTACAGAGCTCTAAAATGCAGAGCTTGAAATAAAATTCCTGATGAGAAAAAACTTGAGGTGGCCTTAGCTGCCCTGAGATGCACTTAGAGTTTCTACATTTAAAGCACATCATTCTAGTAAGTTAGCTACTTATTGTAATCTGGGTGCATTCTTTTAGCACAATTATGCTGCTCTTGTACCTTTGCTCATTTCAGCATAAATTTTTCATAAAAAAACAAGAAGAAGATTGTGAAGAAGAAACGTTGAAGAGAGCGCTCAAGCAATTAATGGCGGCCATGGCCAATGGGAGGACAAAGCGCTTAGACATGTCCACCGTCAAGGTGAGTTTCAGCACCAAAGTTTTACGTTTATGTCACTGCGTGATGGCAATCACAGCAATGTAGTCAGAAACTTTGTGGGCCATTCTAAGTAGCCAAACATTATTTATACTGTGTATTTACGCGGCACAATTTTCTCCTATCAGTAGATCTAACTAGAAGTCAAAAGGCTTAGAATTTAATTTAAGTTCATAGTTCTGATTATGTATTCACTGTTCTGAATGCATAAATGTTCACTGTAGTGTTGGTTAGTTAGCTATATATAACTAAGCCTTTTGACTTATAGTTATACTGGTAAGACTGAAAAACGTGCCAGGTAGGAGGGGCGAAATATGCCGATTGATTTGCAAATCACTTCATGGCAAAATTGTGCCGCGTAAATAAGTAAGTAGTATTAATACAAATAAAATAATGTGGCAATTGACACCTAATATTAAACTCCCAATAAAATTCTTATGAGATTCCATGGTAGCCAAATATAGGGACACTGCTTGGTAAAATTTGCTAAGCTGTGAATCATTGTAAGAAACTATTCGATCGTTTCACTAGAGGTACGTAGCTATACGTGCAATATCGTTATTTCAGATGTGTGAACAGACTAGCTTGACTGCCTACATGCAAGACTAGTTTTTGGTTACTGAAAGTGATAGATATGTTCGCTGTGTACCGTACCGGTAATTAATGCTTCAGGTTGGCACTACAGACTCCTTCAAGTTCAATGCATAATGAAAGATCGAGTCGGTACACTCTAATAGTATTGTTGGTGGAAATGTCAGCACACATTATCTGATCTGCTGTCCTCTTTGGCAGGGCCATGGTAATTATGTGTTAACCGAATGGGAATCGTACATATTTTGAGGTTGGTGACCTTAGATCACCTACGTATATTATTACAAAACTATAATAAATACCATGACTTGATTTGATGGTGGTCATTGCCGTATGGGATATCACATGCACAACTACAATAGATCAGTGCCACAAGTAGATGCATGGTCTTGATACGGAAGCCCATAAGGGTCATATCTACTTCAATTTCATGGGCGCCTCATTTCCATTGCACTCTTCCATTGTACGGTCCACTTCCATTGCACTCTTCCATCCATGCTTCCACTTTCATTGCGCTCTGGATTTTACCTTTATTTTATGACTAAACTTTTCAATCTCTCCATCAGTCAAAGCCGTTTCCCTGAGAGCTGGAAAACATCTACAGCTGTCCCTATCCCTAAAAGTGCAAACCACAAGCAAGCTACCAACTATAGACCCATCTCCTTGCTGTCAATGAATCCTAAGCAAAATGCTAGAGCATCACTTCTACCATTACATCACCAACCATCTGAATGATCATCACCCCTTATCTAATAAGCAGTGGGGCTTCCAGAGTGGCAAGTCCACAGTTGCGGCTCTCCTCTCCGTCACCCATGACTGGTTCCAAGCATCCTAATCTGAACAAGAAGTGTGTTCTGTCTTTTCCATCTTAAAAAGGTGTTTGACTCTGTTCCTCACCGCCCACTGCTGGATAAACTAGCCTATTACGGGCTTGATGCTCATACTCTACCAGTTATCAAACAACATGTGGTGGTAGGAGAGAGACATCCTCGGACACCCCTGTTCTATCTGGCGTACCACAGGGTTCAATGTTGGGTCCACTGCTATTCCTTGTTTACATTGCATGATGTCCCCACTCCCTCCTATCTGATGGAAGTGTGCTCAATCTCTATGCAAATGATATAATATTATGCTCCTGTACAAGCCGGTGAGATCACTTGAAGACTTCAGGCACCTACAATCTGATATTGACCACATTAGTGGGTCAGCTGCAACGTTCAATCCGAACAAGTGTAAGACTATGATCATCTCTCGGAAAAAAGAACCCTGTTCAACTGCCACAACTTATACTGATTTAAAGGCACACCTCTCAAACAGGTGGAAACCTTCAAGTATTTGGGAGTGTTCCTCTCTTCTGAACTCTCTTGGTCAGCACACATAGACTCCATCTGCACCAAGGCAAGAAAACGTATCGGTTTATTCTATACGCAGGAGGTTTTATGGCGACAGAGTCAGTACAGTACACTCGTGCGCCCGCACCTCGAATATGCTGCTCCCGTTTGGGATCCACACCTTGTGAAGGACATTACTAAACTTGAGAACGTCCAAAAGTTTGCAATGAAAATGTGTTCAAAACAGTGGGACATTGGTTACCATGGATCTACTTGAACTATAGCAACTCCCTACACTACAGAACCATAGACTATATTTAAAGCTCTGCACTCTATAAAAGATTATGCACGGTTAGCTACTTTTATTCTCCTCCCAATGTAGTTGTCCCTTGCATAATTCCTCTATCAAATCAACCCCTTGCACGCACCAAATGCCTTCCAATCATCTTTTGTACCCAGCTCTGCATCTAGCTAGCTATATGGAACCACTTACTGCATGAAGCACTCACAGCACACTCCATTACCTCTTTAAAATTTAATCATTTGTATCACCATTGTTCTTGTAATAGATATAACTGGGTGCACTCTCGCATTAGCATAATAGCTATTTGTGTATTCCTTGCACTATTGCAATAGAAAAAAAACAAAGTTACTATTTTTCGTAGTACATCAATTAAATATTTTTTTTGCTCACATTGAATTTTTTCCATAGCCCAGGCTTAGCTGATTATTGAGACTGCAGAACCTCAACTTCTGAAGCAGGACATTGCAATGAAGAACTAAGGAAAGGATCGCACCATGGTCCTGATGCTCATGTTATGATGTGGTTGTGCAGCAATTGACTTAAAAGTGAAAAAATCCCATGAGATAATACCCACGGGACTGATTTAAGTCACCCTTCCCATGGGTGCCTCATGGGACTGATTTAAGTCACCGGAACCCATGGGACGCCCATGGGAGCATTTTATGTCACTACAGTTGACTTAAGTTAGTTGCCATGAAGATAATATAATTACTCATGCTATACGATTAATAAGTCAAGCCATTAAAGAGTATGCCCTCATTGTCTCATGCCATCAGAGTAAGTCCCTGCCAATTACCCAGTTGCACTCAGAGAATAAAATGGTCCCATGAGTAATGGACAACATACTACTACTGGTATATTGTGAGACCATAAGAAATAGAAACAGGTGAATTTGCTCTCATACTGGCGTTCATAGTTCGTGTCTCAGTCAGACGGTCTCCGGTTACTACAGACTGCTCATGGTTTGTCCAAGTGCGAGATGGCTTGAAGCGTTCACAGGCAGACAGGCTAGGCTCCAAGTTGAATTAGTATAATTATATGACACAATAATTTATGACAATACAAGAGTGGACAACAATGACAATACAATGGAACCAGGACACCGGAGGTTCCAATGTATGTGCCCTCCAAATTATTGAATCCACTTGCAATTGGCCGTGGGATTAATAGCTACACTAATGACAACTTCAATCATCTGCCTCCCATGCAAAGACCTTGATCTGATAATAGATCTCATGATCATTCATGCTAGGGTTAAAGTAGACTACCATAATTATCTTACAGCACTCCTGAAGGCATACAAAGATTCTAACTATACACCAGACATATTTGTAGCTAAATGTGTCTAAACTCACCTTGATGGTTAAATTGAATTGTGAGTAATTCCATATGTCTTCTAGTTGGTTGCATGGAAGACTAGATAAACCTGGATGTTCGCTGTGAAGGTGGTCAGACCATAAATTGGCACTCTAGTTGTCAGGATGTTTTGATTCCAGTTCTCCACCCTGGAGCAATTGCTAGTGGAGTTGATAAATGTGGTCTGTGTCGGTTCCATCTGGAGGGCAGCTGCCGGTGAGGATAACGGTGTACCTATATGCTCACAGCTGGAGTGAGAGGTCTGAATGGATCTGCCCAGTGTGCTCCATGCATGATAAAATCGAGTGTGATCAGAAGTGGGAACACATCCTCCAGTACAATCGTGTTGGCATCTATAGGGTGCTTGATGGACGCACGGTGGCTGAGTTTTTGGACAACTTTACCATACCCTATGTACTTAGTGTTTATAATGATAATTATAACTCCACTATGAAGGCACAATTGTTATACAAATGTGTCGGTACACAACCGCGTGACCACGATGGTGCATGTAGTCTGATCAGACAACACTGACCATATCTGCCCTTCAGATTGTCTATATAATTTATATAGCTACAACCAGGATAACCACTGTGTAGTTATAACAACCAATTTGTTTTGCAGTGACAAGACAAATACATAAAAGCCCTAGTAAGGTACCAGAAGTACACAATGAGGCTCTATGGTGTTTACTTACATGCAGAAAACACTGTCCTAATTCCTTGTGTGTGGATATAAACCTGGGGAAAGGTTATTATGCTTTACATTAAGTTAGAATTTTGAGTAAGCTCAGTCTCATGAATCTCTGGAGATCCCTCAGCTGGCTTCTCGTTCTCTTCAGCTGCACTGGTGAGTGGTATCTTCGATGATCTTTCTACACTGAAGTTACTCGTGCTGGGAGTGCCACGATTAGAGTTGGCTGAGTTGGTACTTGCAGTTTGAACTTTCTTTTGGGGAGCACCAGGGCTGACATACTTGGCCTGTGAGGGATGCAGGTACTTGGACTGGTAGCGGCCACAAGTGAACACCTCCAACCACGACTCCTGGGCGTCCTTGCTGAACACACAAAAGAACAGGAAGATGAAGAAGCCCTGGAAGGCATTGAGCATCACAAAGATAACTTGGAAGGCAGTGGAAGCTCCGGAAGATCCAAACCCAGTGACAGTTAGTGCACCAAAGAGCCATGTCAGACCAAAGAGGAACATGACCCCTGTGATACTTATCAGCAATCTGACGGTTATTTTTCCGTTCCCATTTTTTAAAGTTTTAGAATGGCTGAGTGTGTTCCTGATGAGCACCCCGATCACCAGAACAAATATGACAACATTGAAGAGCAGGATGGCAAAGATGGGACCCAGGAAAGCGACAAAGAACACTGTAGCATCAGAGATGAAGCAGCTGGAGACAAGGTATGACATAACAGTCACATCTAATGCTATAGCTATATGTCTTGTGCATTTAGAGTAACTTACAATCCTCGTTGGGAGGATGTGTCCCGGCGTACAACAAGATCTGTGCTGACTGCATTTGAGAGATCCACAGCCAGAGAGATGACCACTGGGATGATCGGCACCACTGGGGAAAGAAGACGGCATCAATATATAATTATACATTTCAGGGCTTTGGAATATTATGTAGCTATGTAACGTTGTGGCCAAGTATGGCCAAGTATGAGCCGATGCATACATTTTCAAATCTCTACTTGAACCCCATTCCCCCATATTCAAGTCCTAATTATTGTGATTGCTACGTCATACGGTTTGTCAATACTTACACCAACACACAAGTGACACAGCAATGATAAACTTGGTGGTGATGTGGACAAACACTATGACCAGCTTCTGGAACATGAGCACAGCCTCTGCTCCCATCCACATCACTGCCACCAGTGTGAAGTAGTGGATTAAGGCTGACACAGTCACACAGCCTCCATACACACTTGTTCTGTCAATGCCACATACGAACACAAGCAGCATGCAGAATAGAGCTACGCAGAGCTGAATGTGAAACTTGGTGGGATCTCGCTCCCGGAGTTTCCTGTATATACAACAAAGATGTATAGCTAATGTTAAGCACGAGAGAGAGCAACACCACATGTAAAAAGAGAAGGGTGGTTTAACCAGGCTACCATAGTTGCATCTCAGTGCCTCCTCCACTGCTGTGATCAAAGGATGGGCCCACAACACAAACGTTGTGTAGCTTCACTTTCATTATAGTTCATGACTTAGCTTAATTGCATACCCATCTATATGTCTGCTGGAGGCCCTATATGGTGTTCAAGGGTTGTAAATGATCTGCTTGAATGCACATTGTTGGAGTGCAGCTGCATACACTTCCTACAGCTACTTCTTGTGGTTACCTGAACAGGCCTACTATACATTTCCTATCTGATAGCTACTAATAGGGTCAAAGTAGGCTGCATTTGTGCTCATTCCTTTATCACCACAACTGAGATGCAACTATGGTGACCAAAGCCTGGTTAAAACAGCCCTTCTCTTTTTACAGTGATATATATTATACATTATTAAGTGTTTACCAAAATTAATGTGATCATTTCACTGAGGTGAGACTCACTTGAACAGAAGCAAGGTGACGATAGTAGCAACAATTCCAATGAGAGAAAGGACCACCCCAGTAATGGTGAGTGCTCCCAATACAGTTCGAAGTGGAGGCTGACAATCCTGAAATCTTGAACAGATGTCCTGGATAATTCGAGAGTAGGTGTCATGTAGTCATCTCCCAATCGACCAACAATATATAGCTGTTTCAACTGTTTTTAGTTGTTCATATTAAGCCATGACAGTTTGAGTATCTGCCGAAATTTGGTTGACTTGCCCTGTAGCTAGACAATGCTAGCCTGTAATTTGTGTTGACACCTACTACATGTACCTCTGCAATCCACTGATCTACCTGCAGAGGCCATCCTGACTCCATCCAGGAGAACGTCCTGACTACGTACTGACCTAGCCATGGAGAACGTCCTGACTATAGACCTAGCTATGGAGAACGTCGACCTGACTATTGACCTAGCCATGGAGAACATCCAGATCTATTGGTCTACCCATGCATGGAGAACATACTGACTTATATATCGGTCTAATGAGCTGTCCCGCACAAAGATTGAGAAACAATGCTAACCACAAGAATTGCAAAGTTGGTGAGGTGGTTACAGCTGCACGTCACAACACATCCCTCTTTCATTACTCCGTCACATCCCGCATTCAATTCCGTCTGACATCCCTCAGTAATCCAGCCTGTGCAACACAAGGAACACAACACCATATAGGCAGGGTTTATGCGTCCTTGGTATGGTGCTACAATGTCAGGTGTGGTGGGTCCAGGTAGCTAGCTAGGACTGATGTGACAACAAGATGCAGTATACCATTACCGGTATTGGTAGATACCTTGAAGAACATTGGAATACTCTATAGTATTATATTATAGTCCATACTTTGCAGAGTAAAATTCCAAGAGGCACATTGAGGTTGTCCACTTGAGATATTCTGCATGGAAGAATTGGAAAACAGTACATTAATTGATACACAAGTGCATCCCTACCCACTGGCATATTCCACTAAGGTGGGTAAGGTACATTACCTACTACTACGAACAGCTTAAGAAGCAGAAGAACATAATACAAAGTATTAACGCCTAATATTAAACCTCCTATATTAATGCATAAGGGCTTATGGGTATCCTCCGGGCTCATTTGGCTGCTACAGGGTGCAATGGGAAAACCCATTGCACCCTGTAGCAGCCCGGAGGATACCCATAAGCCCTTATGCAGGAGGTTTAATATTACTTTGTACACGTTCTTCTGCTTGTTTATAGAAGTTCTAAAACAATTTGGTCGGTTATTACAGATAGTTACATAATATATTGCACATTTTGCACCTCCCACTAGCTACATGCATGCAGTAGGTAAGTTGCCCAGTATCTTAACTTGTTCCACGGTTGTGAGTTATATGTATGTCACATACTCCCCACAAAATGCAAGATCCCTCTGCGAAAGGATATTCATGTCGCTAACGAGAGTGTGAGGTGCTCTGGTGGGAGCTAACCATGGCCCTACATGCTCGAAGACAGCCCCGCCTGAAAGTAAAGTCCCACCTGAAAGTACAATGCGTACGACGCCCACTGGAGAGGGCGAGGATGGGAAGGTAAGCTGCTGAAAAAGACTGCTAGCCACTTTTTCATCAGCATTTTACAACCATGAAACATCATAGAGGTTACAAAACATTGTTTCGGAGGACTGAATTGCCAACTTTAGAATCCACCAAATCAAGGGCTTCGGCCAGAGCAAGCTTGAGTAAGCAAGGGTACCTAGTACTCCTCTCCTCCCCCAAGTCATATCAAACTTCAACACACCACACAACGTAATATCTCACACACTTTCTCACCACCCACCTCCAGTTCCTCATTCATTCGCAGCAAGATCCTCACAGGTTCTACCAGTCCCCCAAAAACCAGCCCACCTGCAGGCCCTACTGTAGCTGCAAGCACTGGACTCCCTACAACAGTTGTGATGGGTGAATTTGTTTCTTGATTTATCTCTGCATCATTTATGATTGGGAAGAGCACCCCAGCATCGTAAACAGCAAAAAACATTCCAACGTCATTTCCGTCAGCGATTAACTGGAAAAGGGAGGCTGGTAGGTAGGCGGCTGCAGTTTCACTAGTGCTGAGGGTGACAGGGTTGGTAGTTCCCGTCAGATTGTTGGATGAGAAGCTTCTCCCAGTTGCAGCCAGCTCAGTTCGATTAACCTAGTGAAGGATGGAAATAGGAGGAGTTCATCATGGTAACCAAAGTAAGCAACTCTCTCAAGCATGTTCATACAGACATAGACCACTGTACAGCTCAGGTAACTTCGCCAATAATCAGCAATTTGAGGCCACTTCCTGTCTAAATGTTAACTGGACGCTCCAACTGATCAACCTTGCGGGAAGACTGTATGAGACGTCTGTGACTGGGGTTCCCTTGGCAACTATACAATCCAAACTCACCAACTCAGCACCAAAGAGAATGGTTTCGGTCATGACAACAAAGGTCTCAGTCCTTGGCTGCTGGGCAAATGTACTCACAATTGCCTCAAAGGACTGCACAATACTGCAAGGATAAAGTGAGGAAAGGGACGATGACGTGCAGTGAAAAATGTCTTAGAGTTGTTGTAAATCTACTAGTTGCACGTTCTTGCTCACTTTGAGGAGTTCGTTTGTAGCACATTCGCATTCCACTGTTGCATGCCCTCCAACACACGGACCATTTCCCGAACTGTCTGTATATGGGTGTGTGTGTGTGTGTGTGTGTGTGTGTGTGTGTGGGGGGGGGGGGGGGGGGGGGGGGGGGGGGGGGGGGGGGGGATGAAGTCACGGGCTACATACATGCTGATATCATACCCTCAAACAAAGTAGCAGTGAACTTACTTCTTCACTG
Source organism: Axinella damicornis (assembly GCA_963931865.1). Lineage (NCBI taxonomy): Eukaryota > Metazoa > Porifera > Demospongiae > Axinellida > Axinellidae > Axinella > Axinella damicornis. The sequence goes on along the minus strand of OZ007518.1, from coordinate 5,931,589 downwards.
ATGATGTTTGTGTTGTTAGTGACGAGTGATGCAGTCCTTGCAAAGACACCTGCAACAGTGGCGAGGTTACCTGTAGTCTGCTCCTGCTCATTAGTGGCTGCACCCCTTACTGCTCCACTTACTGCTGTGACAACGTCTTCATAGTTCTCAAGTGTGATATCCTGTGTGAATACACCTCATATATCGGAACTTTACAAGAAGTGGGCATGCTATATACTATCAGTCTAGGATCAATTCGTTCAGTCTGAGAGATTGGTTGTTGGGATGTTCTGATGACTACGTCAGAGTGATAAGGATACAGCATTATGTATGTATCAGGTTCAACCGCCTGCAACCCTCAAAATCCCAAATGACATCAATCTTCCTCCATGTGACAACCAGCCCCAAGCTAGCCTCATTCCCAGGCTCCTCCCCAGCTTTTTGTAGCATACTGTACTACAAAAAGCTGGGGAGAAACCTGGGAATAAGGCTAGCCCCAAGCTACAATCACCTTGTGTGTGTGTTGTGCATGTCTTGACACTACACACACCAAATTCAGCTTTGAGATGAGGTCAACTGCATCATATCCAAACCAAGCTAAATCCTATACTGCTACATCTTGCAATTGTCACATGGTCTGTCATTGTTTGCACGTCTGCTTAAGTTCCCTATAGCTATGTCTGTTGTGCACAAAAATTTGGTATTTGCATAGTATACTCAACAGTGTGAGCATGACAACCAGAAGGCCATTAATGAGAGACTTACATTTCCAATTCACGAACTCCAGAAGCTGTGGTTGTATGTTGTGATTATTGGTATCGCTATGTTGGCATATTTATCTACAGAACCTCTGCCTAAGGTCCTCGATCTCACCACCTGATACTCACAGTGTTGATGGAGCTGAATGGTATGCAGAGAGAGAGATCGACATTGTCCCAGACGTCAGGTGGGTTGCAGGTCCTGTTGATGATGGTGGTGGTACCGGTGTCGGGGCAAGGCAAGGACCTGGTGATACCAGGAGGAGTTGGTGGCCAGAGGAGGAGCCCTGTGAACTCTCGAAGACACATTGCTGCAGGTATGGTGAGGTAGAGGTGTGTGTGTGTGTGTATGTGGAGGATTCTATAGTAGAAATGTAAGCTTCTTGTTGGCTGTCATTGCCGTCATAGGTGATCACATATATTGTCAAATTAAAACTAAACTTACCATAACTATAACCCTTCTGGGTAAGGAGGTGGGTCAACCTTGGTTCAAATTTGTGGATGGCATAAGAATTACTCACCAATATGGGTATAGGTTTAGCTTTTTTATTATCTATACTGTAAAGCAGTGAATAGCTACAATTCCAGAATGATGGCTTACAAATGGGATGGTAAACTGCAAATATCTAACTCCAGAAAATTAGGCACTTTCCGTACGGACAGCGGGCAGTAGGGCTTAAAGTTTGTTCTTTCAGCCCAATAGCATTACGGCATAATTTAGTGATGTTAAAATAATTATACTGAGCATTATACTGAGCATAAATTTTTAACTCTATAGTGAGCACCATGCATGCACTGAAATCCTAGTCTCGGGATTGGCTGCTAGTGTATACAATAGTCTTATGCAAGATTGAGTTCCAAAGATTAGGCAGTCGTTTATATGAAGCAGTAACCCTTCACATGAATTTCATTATGTTTAGTACACGCTTTGCAAGGTTGACCCACCACCCGAAGAGTTTAGTTAACCAAAAGACATACCACCTGTAACTTAACTAAACCTTTGTCAGCCATAACTAGACAACACAAGACCTGTAAGTCAGGCCAGCTGAATGAAGCAGTCATGTGAGGCACCTCGCACGACCTCATAACATGCTGCACACTGGTCCATGCAGTACACAATGTGCTGTGCAGATGAAAGCACTCTGGCCATCTTTTGACATGCTCTAGTGCTATCACTCTAGCCATTGAAGAGGTCAGTCCACATGATGAGTTACTTCACCACCACAGTCAAGCAAATAATGGCAGCGACAGATGAAGCTTTTGTTTCCATACGGTAGCCCCTATTGCTATTTCCATTGAATAGGTAGGTCCATCAGTGGTCGCTGTCCTTGTCGTCACCATGAAGGAGTTAGACTGTTCCTGGTTTGCGTGTGTAACTCGTTGAGTGTTTGCATACTTATCGTGCATGAATTATTAGAGCATGCACTGATAAAATGCTAACCCAAGTGTGGTTAGTGCAGTTTCTATGATTATACGTACAATGCATGTTCCATTACATGTGGTAGCTATGTACGAGTTAAGGCCTCAATAAATCCCTCAAATATCATACCTAGAATTGCATATTGAAACTTGAAAGTATTATGTATCACGCATGAAATTGATGTCACACAGCCTTAACTCCTACATATGATGTGACATACATCTAAGACATACCAGGGTACAGTGTATTGTTACCATGAATGAAATGTATACGTACTTCAAAAGTATCAATTCACTATGCTATCCTTAGTATGGTATTATATCTTTCAACAAGGACTAACAGAAACTGCACTAACTGAAACTGAACTAACTACACTCCTTGGGTTATTTTAACTAAGTATTATTGCAGTGTGGCGTAGGAACACGCAAAATAAGAACTGCTATTGATTTACGGCATGATGTACGACATAATTATATTTCACAGCAAACTCATCTATGTGGGGCTCGCTCAGGCTTGCCTCAATAAAACAACAACACTACCTATATGTACATACACCCCCACCATTGGTCACTTTCACAATTAACTCACTACATATGACTTCTCTCATAGGCTCCACATTCTCCATGTCTGGTCTCAAGTCAAGTGGAGGTGTGACTCCAATGCGACTGTCGAATCTGGCATTGGGTGGATCCATACTCATACCAAAGCCCAGTGCCGGCCCACGCATTTGACATGTGTTGTTGACAACCATCCCATCTTTCACTCTAAAGCTGTTAGAGAAATATGACAATACAAATGTGAACGGATCAAGTAAAAGTGGAACCTTAGGCACACATCCCACTTTGTACCCCCCTGAAATGGGAATTGGTTCTAAATATGTTTCAGAATATTTCCAAGAATTGAGTTTCTCCAATTTTCAGGCATTTCTTCGAAGGGGGTGCACAAGTTTTAAAGCAATTTGGACAATTCCCCACATTTGACTGTGTTTTATTCCAGATTTTTACTTGATCCGTTCACAAATACTATTAAATACCATCACTTAACCATCATGCACGGTAAAAGTAGAAGAGCATTTTTTATAACCAGCCTGTGGTCACCTCAGTTGCATCTCAGTGCAAGAATGCGAACATAAATGCTGCCTATTAGCATCATAGATCTCTGAAGGAAAAACATTATGGCTACAATAAGCTATAGGCTTCTTATCGATGCAGGTACCTAGGATGATTTACTATATAGCTCCCTTGTGTCTGTACAATTTCACTGGAATAGAATCCTGAGGTTCTTCACATTTCACTGCAATAGAAATCCTGAGGGATGATGTCATAATTATCCCCCCCCCCCCCCCCCCCCCTGCTGAGTGGCTATGGCATGATTGGACTGTCTACTATAAATTCACAGGGCAGTGGGACTGGAACCTGGGACTGGATTCGCCACTGGAATGTGGGACTGGATTCACCACTGGAATGTGGGACTGGACTGGACTAGCTAAAGAATCTCCTCAGTACAAAATACCTTTCTCAGTACAAGACAAAAGCTAGAAGGTATTTATTCACCTGATTTCTTTGCTGGAGCTTGTCGAGGCGTCTTTCCTCAAGTTCATAGAGGTCAAAGGTCACATGTGCAGAGCTTCAGCTATAGTCATATAGTTGATACGGGAATATTCCTTCTGTTATCTATGCTTCAACAAAGGCTGGAGTTTTGATTTTTGCCCCCAGCTGAGCAGCTCAATTGAAAGATTGGCAAAGGTGCTTCCCAACAAAATCACAATCAGGCTTGGATACAGCTCATGGATGCTCAAAGCTGGCCTCATGCATATGCCCAGTCGTAGCCGCCCTTGTTGAATATGCACAAGACATTAGATCTCTGCAAAATACGGAACTATTTTAGTGAACAGAGTGAATAAGAACTGTCCTCTCCTGAACAAGGCAGTTTTGTCAGTCCTATCCAGTCCCAGGTTCCAGTCCCAGGTTCCAGTCCACATTCCAGTCCCACGTTCCAGTGCAAAATCCAGTTCATTGATTAGAGACACGTACGATGCAGGGTTGTAGCTATGCACAAAGGCAAAACATGCTTCCTGGAATTGATTTGATGGTGTGGCTCGTTTCTGGTGATTAGTGCAATGTCAAATAAGAGGCTAAGACACTGGGCTCTAAACCTGCAAACATGATTCATCACTATGAGATTAGTCCATGCCACATCAAAATATTCTACAACCACCCTGCAATTAACTACCGTAGCTATATCAGGAAATTTTCGTTGTTAAAATACTTCCAGCCTGACTCAAGACGGAAATACCTTCTCAAAGTATCACTCAAGTGGACGGAGAGGTTCAAGATGCTGGAGCAGCAAATTGAGCACATGGTGTGAAGGAGCGGACGGGAATAGGCAAGTACTTACAGTCATGGCCATGGTGGGTCCGCAGCAGCTCGAGTTTTCCCGAAGAAGCTGGATGGGCATGTTAGTGAAGGAACAGCAAGTACAGCAAGGTCAGAGTCGTTAAAAAAATTCGCTTTGATTACTGCAGTTCGCAAAAAAAAAATTCAACGTGAATAATTGTCACACGAAAGATTTTCAGCACGAAAATTTCCCGATATACGGTACATGATTAAAGCCGCTTCTCACTTGTTAAGACAACCATTTTCAAATTCTTCAGAGAGCACTTGTCTCACAGTGTCATTGTGGACCACAACAGTAACACTGTCAAGAGTCCAAACGTCCTTCATTGGTGAACCAGTGGAAACATCCACGGTCTGCAACCATCTGAACTGGACCCCAGCCTGAAGGAACGTGTTATCACAGATCAGTACTGTTCTGATGTTCCGCGTCGTACCAGTTGTCACCATCTCAATGGGAACGATGTAACCTCGCAGAGACAAACTTGAATCCGTCACATCACCTAATCGGACGAAATTATCTCCTCTGTCATTGAGACCATTTGCACTGTAAAACATCAGTGGGACCCAGTGACCATCTCCACTAGAATTTCCAATGGACAGTTCGACTCCCTCATCCAAGTTATCCATAAGATTACAACCATCAAAATTTATATGGTGGGATATGCTCAACTGGAAACTGATTGATCTGCAGGGTGTGTGTGAGTGTGTGTGTGTGTGTGTGTGTGTGTGTGTGAGAGAGAGAGAGAGAGAGAGATGTGGCATTATCCTAACACGCTTTGGCTACACTATAAAAGAGTTTTAACTAGGCTCTGCATGGTCACCATAGTATCTCAGTGCCCCCTCCGCTGTGCATGGTGATCAAGGAATTCGAATGTACACAACTATAGTATACAAATGTTGTGTAGTTTCACGTCTTAATATTATAGCTATACATGACTTATAGCTTAATTGTTTACCCATCTGTATGTCTGTTGGAGGACCTATAGTAGTCAAGCAGTGTAAATGATCTGCTTGAATGCACAAGTTTGGAAGCGCAGCTGCATGCACTCCTGTAATAATTATATTAGCCATAATATTCCTATACTTCTCCTAGTTACAGGCTGCACTTGTGTGCTCATTCCTTGATCACCACAGTGGAGGAGGCCCTGAGATGCAACTATGCATGGTGACCAAAGCCTGGTCTCTTTTTTACAGTGTAGCTACCTGACACCATATCAGCAGAGACACTCAATTCAAAATGTACAACCCACATGCTACTCTATCCACCCCTTGTTAGATGATCATCTGTTTTGCAGTGAATCTTAAGCTTGCTATGAACATGCTGCTGATTATAGTTAACACATGGTAATCCATTGGCCCCCTTGTGTAGTAATCAATCTGGGTTTGTAACTCATGTAACTCACATGTAGCTATAGGGTGTGACTCACATGTAGGGAGTGTCAGGGGAGTTGCTGGTACACACGGGAGAAGGTCCAACATTGTCCACCAGTTGACCTCCACGACAGCCTGGGTCAGACACACTACCATCTAGTGAGTAGACAGGTGTCACGAATCCTCGCAGTATACTGGCACTTCCCCCACAGAGCGCACCGCATGCACCATTTGGTATCACTGCATTGCTGCATGCTATATCGCTGCAGAGAGCAAGCACACAAGATGAATATGCACTGGTTACCACTATGCAACTGGACTAGCTTTCAAAAACACTCCAGATGATTGTTGAGTTATCACAGCACAGGTAGTGAGCTTTACAGGCCAGCTTATTTGAATTTCAATTTCAAAGTGCTAGTCCCATTTGTCATCATAAAAATTATATACATTAGCTCATTATTGCATACCTTAAAATGGCAGAGTTAGGCCCCACAACCAACGTCAAGTCGTCAATATCCCAGCAGTTGCAGTAGCCACCTGCATGCTCTTCCTGCACAAATCGGAACTGAATCTCGCTGGCATCACCAATGTCAACCGTAGGTCCCGCTAAACTTGTGCCCAAGCAAGCTATTGTAGGAATTAGACAAAACAGCACACTATTACAGTAGCAACTGCAGCAGGTGCCAGGCTCAAAATGCATGATTCTTGAAATTTGGCGTCTGGCAGCTGAGATTCAATTCAAAGCAGGCCACAGTCAAGCTTCATGCGATAAAAGGTACATGCATGTATACCGTAGGTAGGACATACTCCAGTGCTGGCTGGGCGGTACCATAAAAGATCTTCTAATGTTAGGATTAGACACACTTACAGTTAGCCTCGTTCCCAGGTCCGCGCGCCGTACTGCAAGCGATGAAAAGCTGGGCGGGGCCTGGGAACGAGGCTAACTTACAGTATGAACTGCAGAATGAGGCTACACATATCTCATTCCCAGCCATGGGGGGTCGATGTGACCCTACAGGGATCATAGATGTTATAACAATAATTATTATACTTTGAATTACATCATCAAATAGCTTAAATTCTTGGGCATCCCAAGTCTCGTTCCCAGACCCCAAACATGCAAACAAGGCTCACAAGCAAAACTAGTTTTGTTTTTAAAACTTTTTCCTTATTTGTATTGGCTGGGAATGAGATATACATGAAGAAAGAAAGGGTCGTGCATGTCTTTTACGCATAACTATCTGTATACCATGTTAAGTACATGGGAAGATTTTACGTGCACCCAACCACGGATAGTACGAGGTAAGATTATACATGAACAACTCCACCTGGGAAGATTTTACGTGGGGTGATTTTACACATGCTCAGATGGCCCCCAGTGTAGCTAATTTGGGGTAGTGTATGACAGTAGTGGCTTGATATAGGACAAGCTATTTTCACTGTTAACCTGGTTAACAGGGTTAACAACGTCAACTAACATGTCAGCAAATCGATTGCAACCAAATATTTCACTTCAACTGTAGCACTAGCCAAAGAATTTATTATGCCAAACGTTTCGGTTTGCATACGGCAGCCTTCTTCAGTGGCAACTGACATGACAAACTAGTACAGCAAACCAAGGTAGGAAACAACCGGAAAGAGATACAGAAAAAAGGGCGGGACAATTATTTGAAACTGGAGGTGCTCAGCAGAGCACATACCCCGTGCACTACTTTTCAGTTTGGTATACTGCCGATTTTTAATACAGCAAGCTGGGCCTACCGATTTTAATACAGCATGCATGCACTTTTGCAGAATGAAATACTGTAAGCTGTGGCAGTAATGTTATAGGTATAGGTATAGAAACAGGGTGTGGTCAAGTTCAATAAATTAGAACAGGGCTAATTGTCGACTTTCACGCAACATTTCTCAGCCTCTCGAGTGTATCTCTGGTAATGTATAATATTATAGACAATAATATTTTACACACTTCTATTCTGAGCTAACCAAGCCTTCAACATGGCCTTCACTGCTCAAACTGCCGGACAGACAGACAGACAGACAGACACACAAACCGATCACTCTACTCCTGCTGCGTGCATGCGCACGGGGTAATAATTAATTGCTCTGTGAACAAGTTACTTTCACTACTAACATGTTCGGCTAATTGGTTAAAACAGGTTAATACAGTTAACTAGATGCATGCCTATAGGCGTCATGGCTACGGTTGAAGCTTTACAAAACCCAAGGCTAATACCATGACTCTTGTATCCGGTCTGTGGCTAGGTTGGGGCCTCTCCCTACTAATTAAGTGCTCAATGGGCGGAGCGTGATGAGTGCCAGAAGCCAGTTGATCACCTTGATTGTGAAACTGACTTATTCTATTAGGCCACGTAACGATAAAGCACATGCTGGGGATAATTGCTAAATTTAGCAGTTAACAGGTAATTGACAAGACTTGTTTTTTTTTTATCCATCTAGAGGAAGTTGGTGCCTGGGTCAGTGGTTACTCATCCAATGCTGCTAGCGTAATTAATGCCTGAGTCAATTGTCCATATACCAAAGGCAAGACTTAAGAAGCCTGCATGCTGCATGCCTGTCGGTGAGGACAGATTTCAGTTGCATTGTGATGGGAACGTCACAGGCCAAACATGCGCCTACTGCATGCAGATAAAAACAGTAACAAGATATATAGCTATGGTAAGGATAGCAGAATGGCAAAAGATTAAGATAGGGTAAATAGGCAAGTATAAGCAGTTCAGTATAAAACCCCGCGACATATATTTTTCATTATAGGCTTACATGTATTATGGAGGGAGAAAATGCCCATGCTATCATCCATACTTTTCCCCGTTCTTCTATCCGTACTAGGCTTGTGTACATTATCCAATGGCACAATTATGCTGGCATAATTTTGCGCATATAATAGGGACAGTGGTATACCACCAATGCAGTTGACCACTATATGGAATAGCTACACCAATCTGACATGCAATCAATATATTAAGATTTTAGATTTTAACGTGTGTGTGTGTATGTGAGTGACGGAAGTGGGACGTTCGTGGGGCGGGACTAGACTGGTGACGCGCGACCTTCGTACTTCAATTATTTACTGAACCTCGAACTCTACGAAGAAAGCTGGGCAGGGCTGGAATCTCCAGAACAGGTGAGGCTACAAGCGGATGCAATCGGAGAGCAGCAGTCGAAGCGGACGCAATCGGGGAGCTGCAGTTGAAGCGCACGCGGACGCAATCGAGGAGCAGCAGTTGATTCGGACGCAATCGGGGAGCTGTTGAAATCGGGGAGTGAGAGCAGCTGTAGCGTATGAGCGGACGCAAGCGGCGAGCAACAGCTGAAGCGGACGGATACGGGGAACAGCAGTTTGAAGCGGATCGATGCAATCGGGGAGCAGTAGCCGAAGCGGACGCAATCGCGGGGGGCAGCAGCTCTGCTGCGAGCTGTTCGGCGCCGGAATAGTCACGTAGGCGAACAAGGGGGAAGTATAGCTGAGCGAGCGAAGCGAGCGAAGCTACTTGTTATGTATTATTATTACTTTGCCGGATTCTAGTCATGGCTCATTTGAGTTATTACGTGGAGAACTAGAACACGTGAACAGTAGCTAGAGTAGCTATAGCATGAGCTAGCTAAGTCAACAGTAAGTACTAGCTGCTACAGAAATAGTCAGTTTTGAGCATAATAGCTAGTCTATAGGTACTTTGCATAGGGACTGTCATTTAAACATAGCAGAATAGCATAAAAAAAAGAATAGCGTCCGTAGCCTCCGCCCATGCAGATTTTCAATCGAGGCTGCCTTTTTATAGCTACGTATACCCAGGCTACTCTACTAGGTATAATATATACCAGTACTCCATATCTAATTTAATGGTCCTTACAAACAGTATGCGACGTCCTGAAAGTTCTCCGAAAGGGTATCCAACTTCCGGCGACGCTGTCTGTGAAGGTGCGGTAAAACACGGTCACACTCACTCCGTCGGTGCTGACGCCCGCAGCACAGTCAATCGTCGAATTTGTGGACAATGTGAAGTCTAGATTAATCAGCTGCTGCTGCCTCTTGCTGCGACTGTAGCTGTGGCCTGTTGCGTGCGGCAGAACCGCGCATAGCGTCAACCATGTGCAGAGAATCAAACAAACGTATTTCAACATGGACATGTTCTGATTTCTGCTCAGATTATATTATAGCTACTTCAGCACCGGTGAACCAAAACACGCATCTGCTATTACTTCAGCACCTAAACACTTCTGCTATTACTTCAGACCTGCTGATACTATTCCACCATGCTGTCAGTTCGCAACTTTCAGGTAGTGGGCTAACCCGGCCCACCATGACGATGATGTCATCTGGCATATGCGCTCAGCCACATCAAAGCTTCAGTGAACATCCTGTGGCATATCCAATGAAGGATGATGCGCATGTACAGTAGGGGAATTTTATTTCTGAGCATTGCTGCTAGAAATTTAAACAACACCCCACAGGATGTTTCACTGAGGCTCTGGTTTAGCTTGATGCAGTTGAGCAGCCCAGGGCCTCAATCCTGCATGGCTGCATGACAGATATGGCTCCCCAACACTGTCAGTCATATTATAATTTCAGTACTGTGCTCTATAAATCCAAATTCCTGGTTTGCTATTATTATTTCATGTGGGTACAATGTCATTGTTTGGTGGAATTGGTTCTGAGCCCTTCATTATACACCTTAGTTCAAACAATTAGTGCAGTTTCAGTGAGTCCATACATGGCCTCAATAAGTTGCGTTTCCTCAAGTATCATACTTCAGATTGCATAGTATAATAATTGTTCATTTACTATGGTATGTCTTAGATTTCGCTAGTTGTATTCCCTCATTTGTATTTCCTCAAGTATCACAATCTGTCATCATATCAGATTGCATAGCACAATAATTACTATGGTATACATGTAGCTAGGTCTTAGATGTAGTTGGCTGTTATCTTGGCACTGGCACGTTTGTTGTTTTGCTGCTGGAGGAGACCACGCTACTGCAGAGAATCCTACCGCCCACTTGACTGATTACGAAGTAATCGGGAGGGCACACGATGTCTTCTTTCTTGCGCCATTCTGGACGCGACTGAAACACGGAAAGGACCTGAAAACGGACCAGAAAACGGACCAGGTTTTTTTTTCATGCCCGGGCGCCCTAGACACCGCATATTTGATCGTGCAGCGAACCAAAGTTTAGCAGCACAGCAGACAGTCATCAGCACCCAAGTCCGCAGTCACAGTAGCCACCAATTATCCGTGGTATCACTCTGAACATCGCCGAACCGCCCGAGCGCCAGCCTCTCGGGTCTGGCTTCGCCAGACTTGACTGCCCTTCTATACGTGAGCGCTTAGCTAAGTAACGTTGGTGCAGTGCTCCTATGCACTGAAGTATTTCATAGATTTGTGACAGGCAGGCTGGCACGCGAGACTATATAGGTAGCTAGATCGTATTGTACTGACCTGAGCTGTGTCTACCAGACTTTGTGGCGCTGCGAGGCCGAGTTGCTGGTCACTGTTCTTCCAGACTGTATCAGGAACGGTGCAACGTATAAACACGGGACTTGCGCACCGTTGTGTTGCTGAGGAGCAGCACATTCTGCTGATATCTGATTTGCACCACTAGACTCTACCTGTGAGTGTCTACGGCGACATTTCACTCCCCGATACAGAGCTGGAGGGGTAAGTGGAAAGGCGGATACGGTCGGACGCGGACACGGACGCGGACGCGGACACGGACGCGGACACGGACACGAACCAAAACTCATTTTTCAGCCCTTTTCAGCCATTTGCAGTGTAGGACAGAAGTCACTCGCTAAAAGTTGCTTGCTTAGCCTATTGTTAGCCTCGTTCCCAGGCTCTCCCGCGCGAACATAAATAGCTGGGCGGGGCCTGGGAACGAGGCTAGCCTATTCATGTCTTACCTCGAGTCAGCAGAGGTCAAAGGCCACGTGCATATTTAATAAGCTTCAACAACATGAACAATGAAAATTCGAGCTTCGATCAGCCATCATAGATGGTATAGGAATAATATTATTTCTGCTTCCTATGCTTTGGCAAAATGCTTGAGTTTGGTTTCTGCACAAAATAAAAGCTCTTCTAATCTTTTCGTTGAAGCTCATTAAATATGCACGTGGCCTTTGACCTCTTCTGACTCCAGGTAAGACGGTTCAATAGGCTAAGCAAGCAACTTTAGCCAATGAATAACCATGTTTAGCTTCTGTCCTACACTGCAAAGGGCTGAAAATTAATTTTGGCTCGTGTCCGTGTCCGTGTCCGCGTCCGCGTCCGCGTCCGACCGTATCCGCCTTTTCCACTTACCCGAGCTGGAGACCCTGGTCAACATTCGGTAATATTCCCTAGTGCTCGAATCAGTCACGGTGACAAAAAGTGAGCCTGCAGCAGAGGGATCATGAGGCTTCCCGGAAATGTAAAAATCTCGGAGAAAGTTCATTCAGAGAAGAAGCGGAGAGCGTCGTATGATAGTACATCAATTTGTCCGACACAGGTGTCTTAAGGTCAGGGGCCAGTGAAATTCAGTGGATTTTTCCAAGAATTCTGCAGCAGATGTAGCAAATTCTATTGATGTATGATGGATCATTGAAAGATAATGTTGTTATGTAAGGTTAGATGGTTGACCTTAACTAGACCACGCCCACTAACAACTGTTAATTAGGAAGCCACACCCCTTGATAATAAGGTGGTGAAGGACACTATTGAGCAAAACCCGGAATTGTTGCGCTAGTACCTGGAGCTTCATAGCTTGCATGCAGACTCCTACGAACGTGGGCTACCACATGAAGTCTGGGGAAACTGAAGCTAGCTACGGCTAGGCTACACGAGCAATTTCAGGTAATTCGCGTACCTTATCCACGGTCTGTATCAAGCTTTTCTCGAACTTGCAAGGAGGCCTCCGTTTCCCCAGAAGATTATGAGTAGTACACATCCAACACTCCACAAAAAATCACAAACCGTCCTTGTCCAGAGGCGGCAACAATTCCGGAATCGAAGCCAAAGTCGGCTGGTAGCCTCGATTGTACACATCAACTCAACTTGCTTGCTTCAGAGATTCGCCCCATTGGCTAAACCACTCGTGAACGAAACTCACGACCCCCGTACTCTTCGGCCACCACAACTTCAGCTCGAAGTGCGAACGCAGAGAGCGACTACAATGACAAAGTCAAACCAGTAAACAAAGTCGGCCATTTTAATTTTTCCGTATATTACCGCGTTCTCTTCGTACACGCGTAATGGGAGGAACCACGCCTTAATTGACCCGTGGATCATACCTTGGTCTGAAAATGAGCTTTGGCTGGTTGTAGTTCCAGAACCAAGCAACAGAGAATCACCAAACTTTCAACTCAAAGTGCGATGGGTCTGTACGTATCGACTGAAGGTCCCGCCCACTTCCGGTAATATACGCGCTCGGCGCTACCTAACGCGTCCGATTATACATGTCGTCCGAAAATCAATGGCTTACACTCACTCAGGTACAAGCCCAACTTGCACAATGCCGCAGTCACCGTACGGTATTATTGTAACCTAGCTGCATGGAGTGCTTAAATTTGTCATTCTTTTAGAGTGTACGTGAGGACTTCTCAGTAGGCTGCACTGTGATATCTATAGGAGACTGACAAGAGCAACGCTGTGTTATTGTCATGGGTGGAGTTAAGGTGTCAGGTGACTTCAATCTGATGACAAACACACCTCAGCATCTTCAGATGCATGGTCTTTATGGCTTCATCAGGCGTATGGAGAGGGATACTCAGAGGATGGTGTTAGGTGCATGGGCTTTGTATATTTCTGGTTCATGTTGATCCCGTATAATTATTGTCATAGAAACATTAAAACTTTAGTTCACTCATTATACTGGCAATAACATAACCCCATGTTCATACTGCCATGGGAACAATTATCCAGCAGGAAAAAAAAAATTATAGCTGAGGCTGCATTACTGCACTGAGATTATAGTCCAAGCCGGTTATTGCACTCAGGACGCCCAGGCCTATATCGGATGCACCTCTTGGACGGACCTGTGTGAGTGCAATAACAAAATTCAACTAGCCTGACCCTCATCTTGTGCCAGCTAACCACCTTCTCCACAAGGATGGTGAAATTAATTACAACTGGCTATAGAGTTAGCGTAGATACAGGTTGCATGACTACATAATACATGATTGTAGGTCACTTACAAAATCACATTTGATTCTGAAAAGGACCTCCTATGTACATGACAATTTCTGGTACATAGAGTGCGTACAATTTCGAGCACTACAACAATAAATAATCGTCTCAGTATCGAATGCCATATGAACCAAACTGTTAACCACCAACCAGAAAATATTATTGTAAGTTGAAATTATCTAATGTCTTGTTCCTTCACGTCTTTGCTGTGCAACGTACTGCTGTAGACTTTGGATGCTGGATAGCAGTGCACCCGACAGGGACTGGTCAATGATTGCCTGGGGAAGCCAACCCTGAAAGAAAGTGACAAGTGTACGTTAACACTGGATGATGGCGAACTTTTCTTGTTATCTATGTGAGTCCTGTGTAGAAATGAAACGTTATTGAAAAAATGTAATTATATTAACCAGGCCACAGAAATAACCAAGGAGGCAAAGCCGGTGGGTGCAGTAAACATTGTACTGCAGTTTTCATGAACTTTGAAACTTGGAGACGGTAAACGGAGAACGTCAGGTACATGCATACAGGGTCAGATCAGTATAGTACTCTTGTTACGCACTCTACTAACAGCTAGCGACAGAGTTTGGTCGCTGCTCTCAGTGATAGAGATCGACTTGAATGGTTTCATGCACTTGGCGTGCAAATTTGCAGATTGAATTATTGTGTAACCGTTTTGCGTTTACTGTCTCCACTTTGCAAGGTTCATGAAAACTGCAGTAACGTTATCTGTGCAATGACCATGGACTGCTTATTCTTTGTGTTATTGTCACTACATGATCTGGGGAGAGTCTAGACCGAGATTACATACAAGAGGACATTCACAGCTTCCAGTAATGTGATGGTGGCAAGGTATCACATGCAGGGGCTTTCCTTCTTAAAGCAAAAAGCTATGAATCTAGCATGAATGAGACCAACTTTCTCCTAATCTAACAGATTTCAGAGGTAGCTAGTTAACCCTTTTATTCCCAGATTCTCCCCTGGTTGCTATTCCCCAAACATTCTCCACTGCTGCATCAGCACGGGAGAAATACACACTATAGCAACCAATACAGACATAAAGTGTGATTTGTAAAAGTACTGTGTAGTTGGAGTATCTATTAGGGCTGTGCGATTATTGAAATAATCGGTATTGTCGATTATTACTAATTACTGCTTATGAAATATCACGATTAATCGATTAATCGGTACAATGAATACAGAATCACAGATGTGTAGTGTTGAAGGCTTATTGTAACTTTTCAGCAAGGAAACATAGCATAGGTTCATTTTCCACAGAACTTCAGCACAGCACGACAATCACCGATAGCGCACACCACCTACACGGTGCGTCACAAAGGTATGTTAGCAGCGGCCATAATCTGGATTGCTAATCCACCGCCTCTAGATCGCACATTCCGCAGTACAGTTACTGAGTAGCTGCACATTGTGCTCAGAGGAAGCGAGGGATAGCGCACGAAGCATGCTCTTGATTACGACTTACTTGCCTGTGATCGGTGACGGCTCCGTCTTGTGTCTAAATCTGAAGAAATTCCAGACTTTACTGACGGCGTGCTTGGGAGGTAGAAGGTTTGCTTCCTTGAGGTAATCGATCTCTCCACTCTCAGCCACTTCTGTTCCAGCTATCAACCGATCCGCGTACTGTTTACGCTATTGTGTTAAAGTGCGCCACGTGGCGGCGGCCAAACTGCGCGTGTGCGATTAATCGATTGGGAATTCCCCTAACCGATACTCTGTTGATGTATTGGAAGTTAATCGATTAATCGGTAAAATCGATTTAATCGCGCAGCCCTAGTATCTATGCCCAATGTATTAGCTCGCGCACCAACCCAACAAATATTTCAAAGTATACTGGCCATGACACATGTAGTTTGAAAACAGACGTTTCGGCAACTATACAGTGGTCGTCATCTGTTTCACCGATTAGGGCCACTGCACACTGTACAGTGGCCGTGAAACATCTGATGAGGGCATCTGTAGAGTGGCCGAAACTTCTGTTTTCAAACTACTTGAAACACTTGTTCGGTTGGTGCGCCAGCTACATGTAATACACTGGGTAAGAGCAATTCGAAACCAATGATGCAGGTTGTAACATGATGCTACCCAGACAAATTCCTTCACAACACAGCGCTAGCAGTTACCAATGCTGCATGCAGAGGTATGGCTCTGCCTTATTTACCTTCAAGTCAGAGTTGATAACCCAAACCAGTTTCGTCCTGCTTGCATCAACTGGCACAAGCTTGTATCCACAGGGTCCGTTCTCCGCCCTGTAACAACAAATACAATGATTGTTGATCAGCCAAATATGTAGCTCAGAAAATATGTAGCTCAAGAAAATATGGTTGCCTCGTTCCCAGGCCATACAGGAGGATCGCGGGAGAGGTTCATAGCTCGTTCCAATTAATGCACATATCGCGTGACTATCATGCTGTTCATAACAGCCGAGTCGAGCGAGCAATGACAGCCAAAGGGAAGACAATTATTAGAGTGCTCATAACGGCGCAGTAAACTACAAGTCACCTGATGTACTGCCAACAAAAGTCGAAGCAAACGCTCGAGAAACTGCGACCGACTGGAAGACAAAGTTGCTCATAACTCCACCACCAAGGTGAGTTTCAGCACCAAATCAGTCAGTGCAAAGCATTTACGTATCACTTCACTTGGTTTATTGTTTACCATAACAGATACCAGGCTGCTCGGCAGGGGAATGAAGTACATAAACGTTTGTGGCCAGGGGGAAAATACATGAATGGTGCCCAAGATCTGAGCATGTACATTGTGACTTTGCTGGCAATATGAAGGTATATGTAAGAGGTGAATATGTACATACACCAAAACAAGAGTAACTTTGATTGTGCTCGCCCTGAAAGGGGACATAATAGTCTACAAGGAGTACAGTCAGATCAACACAAGCATAACTTATACTGCAGAGGACCACAGGAGAAGCCAACTGAAGGTACGGACTAGACGGGCACCGTAATCATCAGAGCTTCCCCGTATCCACACCATCCACACGCCCGTTGAGTTTCGTATTCGGCTTTGTCAGCGATTCTCCTGCATAGAGGAGTGCCTGTAAGGTGTGGTACTACGCAGGAAATATTGTAATGCTCAGAAGTTGAAGTGGTCTGACGACAGACTCGAACAGCGTGCGGACGGTGGTGCAATCACGGAGCAACTTTGACGATGCCGGTGACCGTCCAGTCCCGTATCTACAGCTAGTTTCTCATGTGAACTTAAATTCTTAAATTTCAAGTATGGTTGTGTATGTGAGGTGCGTATTCCAGAGCTCTTCTATAAGTGTGACAGCAAGACAGAGACCCTCACATGCGCTACCACTGAAGCTGCTGCCAGTCATGCAATCGGGCAGACCAAGCTCAGGGAAACACAACTGAAAATGGTGATGCATGTTACTGCTGACAAATATGTGAGATCAGTCTGGAGTAGAGTTCAAACCGACCTTCAGTAGGCCACATCCATGCACTAACTATTATGTGGTTGAGATTCATTTGAACAAACCTATTTCAACGAAAGTGTTTGAAACAGCTATATACCTGCAAAATTTGCATGAACTTGCAAGTGTGGTTCAACACCACTCATTCTTACCGTACTTTTCCAGGTTGTTCTGGTTTAAGAGAAGTATTCGTACCCATACTTGCTGAGAAATAGCATCCTCCCTGAACAGCAATCCGTCGCACCGAAACAAAGTCCCTTGGGAACAAGAGAGTTGTAAGTATTCAAATAACCACACCTAGTGTTATCATCACACACGGCTGTCTTACTAAACAACAAATGTCTGACAACACAATGTGCATACTAGTGGAATGCAGGACATTGGAGGGCGAGCCTGAGCGGCGAAGTGCATATGTACGTATGTGCGTGCAGGGCATGCAAGGAGCAGTTGCATTCACATGATTGTCATCAGAATGTGACCGGGCAATGAGCGCAGAAATTATGGCACTCTTGAAACATACATTCGTGCACATCACAGCAACTGTGAGTCAGGTTAGAGCAACGTCACCGGCCATGGCGGTACATGTAGGTCCACGCGCTGTCTCCGTCTTTGTCAGTGTCGCCGAGGAGGAAGAATGTTCATGGTGCTCTAGCCAATGACCACGAGTGGTCTCCGTCTTTGTTGTCACCATCGTTCGTCGAACAGGCGGTTCGTCGAGTTCATTGAATTTGAATATTGTTGTGCACGTGCAAGTGAAATTCGCTGATTTAAAATATATGGTAATTGCAAGATCCACCGGACAAGCAAACATACATACACATGCAGAGCGCAATGAAGGCACGCTAGTGTGGCGCTCGCTCAGGCTCGCCCCAATTAGTTACGAGCTATGTATATGTAGGTCACATTTTACTAACAGCATTAATTTTAAGGAATGCACATGTGACAGACTTGTCTAGAAAATATTATTCTGCAGCAGTCAAGAATGAGTTAATATCAGCCAAAATGGTCCACAAGCAGCATGAGTAGTTATGTTATGCTAACTGATGTGCATTGACCTCAGAGCATTACATGGAATGTTGTATCAAAAATGTATGTTAAATTTAGCGGGATTCAATTCAGGCTCTGCAGTAGCCTCAACCCAGGTGCAGAGGAGGAGGGGAGAGACAGTGAATGTCGAATGTCACATGTGAAAACAGTGGATACCAGGCGCTCTCTCCCCACTCCTCTGTGCATGGGTTCAAGGCTAAGCTCTGTATCTCCAGGTGTGTGATGATTACAAACATGGGTCAAAGCCAATAGTGAGAGGGATACTGAAACGACTGTGAAGTAGTCAGAACATGCACTGACAATTTGATTGCTACTAAACAGATTGACAATCCATGTGTGTGGCAGAGCTGTTAAGACAGACCTTGAAGATACTGGTCCAACGGCTTTAGATATAGTGTAGACAACATCAGTTGTTTCATCAACACGGTAGAATGTCTGCAAGAAAAGAGATGAAGCATAAATGTGCCTTGTACCCAGGCTCTCTCACAAAAGAAACTGGAAAAACGCAGGAGAGCCCTGAATGTCACAGGCAGAGAGAACTTAATTGCAAGTGGACAAACAAAACCATTAGTTATGACTATTAAAAATTGTATTGTGCGTGTATAGTTCCTATTTTGAGAGAGCTGCACAACTAGCAGCAATATCACGTTGTCCCGTACTACAGAACAGCTGCATCACTGGACTCTGGAATTGAGACCGCCGTTCCATGGCCCCGCCAAAAAGTGGCCAAATTGAAAGACAAAACGCCAGGTTACTGTGAATCATTATCAACACTAACTGCAGAGGCTGCCAGTACCATGAATCGCTTTGCAGCTAACAGTTGAGTGCTTGCTGAGCACGATGCTTACCGTATTTCCACGAATAGACGCCGCCCTTGAATAAATGTCGCACAATGGGAGGCGCTGAGTGAAATAAATGCCACCCTCAAATAAATGCCGCGGTGGGTTAGCACGTGTGCAAAGTATGACGAGAACATGGCACTTTGTACGTCTTGCAACAGTTGTGGAAGACAGTCTGAGTCCTTGAGTTTGTCGTCATCCCCTTCCATATGCATCCCTCGAAGGCATCTTCTTCACCATCATCCTCGTCCCGTGTGTATCGCTTTGTCACATAGCGATGGCTAATCAAAGCGCTCTGTGCTCCAGCAGCAGACGGCACTTGCTGAATCTTACTCATACTGAGTTGTTGTCTTGTGTGTTTCTCGACCGAATTTTGTAGGAGCCATACCTTCTCACCTGCTTGTCGACGCACTTTGATGGGGAGCTAGCTAGGGATGCTGTATACGTGGTGCGGTCATACTGCCCAAAGTAATAAACGCTGCCCTTGAATAAACGCCGCCCTCAAACAGTCACCGCACCAAACTGAAGAACAAAATAACTAACCCCGCTGCGGTGTCCATTCGCAGAAATACGGTATGTCTTCCTGACTTTCATTTGTGACAGAGATGCGGCGCAGTAACAATAAATAATGACAATCAACACAGGAAAAGGAAACCATTCCATAGTTTGTGTGTGCCCATAATTATTACAAGGAGGAAGAGGGGAGGTCTTCGTGGAGGGTCTGGAAGACCTAATTGAAGCTCCAAATGCTGGGCTTTATTAAACACATTCACATATGAACCCAGCACTCTTTGCAAGAAGCTCTTAAAGAAACCTACTAATTCAAGGAAGAAACCTTCCAATTTGAGGTGAAGTGCTGCAACACAAACACAAGTTTGAAAAGGCTTTCCAAATGACAATGTGATATTAGCAAGATGCAACCAAAGGGGAGTGTGGTACTGTATGCCGTCCAGTCCAGCTGCTAGCCCCTCTCCACCTGGCCAGTCAAGCGGGTGCGCGGCGAAGCCGCATTATCATGCTAAAAGGGAGGGCAGAGAGGATCTGGCAAACATTGCACTCAATTGGGTTTCAACTGACCAATCAGATCTCACTGAAGCGATATGTTCCAATTTTGTTCATGACTCTGGTGGTTGTAAACCGAGCCCGAACTTGTCCTCAACTCTAGCTGGCACTTCACCGGTTCACAGGTACACATAATTGGCATTCCAGAGAAACGTGCAACGTTTGCTAGACCCTCGCCACCTTATGTGAGCGGCTTTGCCACGTGCGTGTGTAACCGGCTTGGCGGAGAGGGCTAGTGGCTAGACTGTATGCCGCCATGTCACTAACCAGTTAGGGCAGATGGGCTGTGCAGGT
Organism: Axinella damicornis; assembly: GCA_963931865.1. Classification (NCBI taxonomy): domain Eukaryota; kingdom Metazoa; phylum Porifera; class Demospongiae; order Axinellida; family Axinellidae; genus Axinella; species Axinella damicornis. The sequence continues at coordinate 5,910,796 of OZ007518.1, read as the reverse complement.
TTTGTTTTGTGGCGTTCATAAGCTAACCAGTTGACCATGTTAGTATTGCTCTGCTGAAAATACCATGTGTTATTAGTATGTGCATACGTACTTCACTCAGGGAGCATTGAGGGCTCCACTCCGTTATTGCGTCCCCTGGATAGAGTATCTGCCAAAGGTATTGAACACCAACATCCATCACGCACTGCAGAATAGAAGACAGGATAAGTGATCAATTACTGAATACAATGTACTGACCGGATACGCAAGCTAGCGCAGTTGTTCGTCTTTCCATCCAGTAATGGGATACTCCAGCATCATGTTCAGTAGGTGAGAGAAACTCACCTTGTTGGTAGCCTCGTTCCCAGGCCATTCCCACCGCCAGTATTTCATCGCTTCCAGTATGAAATATGGCCTGGGAGATCTGGTCACGTGCGATGACGTTAGGTAGACAGATGGTAGACACACGGGGGGTGGTGCCCAACTGTTATAACACCTGTTTTGAGTCAATCTGTCCCTAGCGCTGTGAACAATGAACAGTATTGATCATCTGCCTTGCGAATGCTCTGACATCCAGCCCTTGGACAGACAGTACAAGACAGGACGTCGAGATTCTTCACTGGGCACCGCCCTCATTGTGTCTACCATGTGATGGCACCGCACGCGACCAGATCTCCCAGGCCTTCCTCCGCCATATTTCATACTGGGAGCCATGAAATACTGGCGGTGGGAACGGCCTGGGAACGAGGCTACCTTGTTGGTGGAGTTGCGAGTGCTTTTGTCCTTCGGTAGGCTGTCATTGATCGAGTGCTGGCTTCGACTTTTACTGCCAGAACAGCTTTCATGTCTACGAAAATCCTTCAGTATACAGATACAGATGCATCTGTCACAGACGTTACCAATTGTCACATGATGCACTGACAATTACCCAGGTTGGATCAACATAAATCCCACTCATACTACTGCCATCATGGGGTGTAGTCTACACTACACGAAGAATGGAATTTAGTCTGCCTTACAATTGCTAAGCGGCAGACTGGACTGGACTCACCCAAAATTGCCTTTTTCAAGGGTAGAACAGAAGCTACATTGTACATTGTACATGTACATGTACGTACAAGTAATGCATGCTTATTGATTCGCTAAAGTTGCCTGCTTAGCCTATTGAAGCGTCTTCAACCTGGTCTTTCATGCCCTTCTTTGAATCAGTAGAGGTCAAAGGTCACGTGTATACTTAGTGAGCTTTAATTAGAAGAGCAAGCAGAAACCAAACTCCAGCCTTTTACTGACTTCAAGAAAGGCATGAAAGACCCTTCAACAGGATAAGCAATTGCAAGCAACGCCATTTTATGCGAACCCAGTAGTCATTCCAGTCCAGTGATTAGACACAGCCATTGCTAACCTCTCCTTTCCAAATTTTTCTTGTGTCACCTTTCTTGCTTAAACACTGGACACCACCCTGCAGATAGACAACAGAAGATAATAATGAGCATTGAGTACAAACCCTAGCATCAACACTAGTACTGCATTCAAATATGCAGATGAGATGAATCCACAGAGAAATTTGGCATGGGACCAGCTAGTACATGTGGGATTCGAACTCAAGACCTCTGAATACTAGTCCTACCACTGAGCCACTGGATCTGCGGCAGAGGAGAGTCCCATAGCCTGTGCTCTAGGTATATAGCCTGAGCTCTACGGTCCAGTGGCTCAGTGGTAAGAGTGCCTGACTAGAACTTGGGTTCGAATCCCAGAATCTTTCTGGGAATGAAACATACAATCTCAGGTATGGAGACCATACCGTACACCAAACAAAACTTACTGTGTCTGCTTCCAATATCCATCCATCGTGATTCCTGGTTAGGGCTTCCAGACACTCCAAGGCATGCAACCCCTCTCTCTTGAATCGACGATCCTACAGTGAGTTAGTGAATACATCTACAGTCAATACATTAAGATTTTAACCGTGTGTTTGTGTGTGTGCGTGTAAAGGATGTGGGATGTTCTGGGGGTAGGACTAGACTATAGTGACGCGCAACCTTCGTACTAAACATATAGTGAACCTCAAACACTGTGAAAACTCGCGCAGGGGTTGGAACCTTCCAGAACTCGGCTCGGCAGCTGAGATGGACACAGTCAGGGAGCAGCAGCTGAAGCGGACACAATTGGGGAGCAGCAGCTGAAGCAGATGCAATTGGGGAGCTGTAGCTGAAGCGGATGCAATCAGGGAGCAGCAGCTGAAGCGGACGCAATCGGAGAGCAGCAGCTGAAGCGGACGCAATCAGGGAGCTAGGAGAAAGTAGCTGAGCGAGCGAAGCTACTTGTAATTATAATGCTCACAATCAACACTGTATCCAACAGCTACATGTATGCGCTAACCAAGATCACACACAGTATCAGGTAACATAGTCTCGGGCCCAGACCCAAACCAACCCCAGTGCAGATCGTTTCCAGTATCACACGCACTTGGGTTGGTTTGGGTCTGGGGCCAAGACTACAGCCAACAGAGCAGAAAGAGGCTGACATCCATAGTCGACCATAAATGCACTTGTTCAGTAGGCGTGACCAATCAATATGCGTGAATACAGTCACCTTTTCCTCTAGTGCATGACCCATGTGACAACACCAGCTAATTTATTTTCTTTCTCATGCATGAGTTCTAGTCACTTTTTCCACAATTATTTGTTTTCTACAAATGCATTTTCTGCAAAAAAAAATTCACACTTCTTGTATACACACAACCAACCTGAATTTGAATCCAAGTTGGAGAACACACTTTTCATGATTACTTTTGGTGACAGATATGACCTAGCAATTTTGTGAATTACCAATCAAAATCTAAAGAGCTGACCACTTAACATGAATTGTAATCCTCATTTCGACCTCTGTTATGCACCTCTTATTGTCACACCCACATAATTCCTGCATACTGCGAGCGTAGTTTGAGCCTCCGTACTAACGTACATGTATGTATACGCATGTACGACTAGTATGCAATGTAAACTCTATATTGACCGCAACTGTAGTTACACACGCGTACGTCAATCCCAGCAATGCCATTTTCCTCGGGTTGGTACTAAACTGGACTACATATTTCAATATGTACTTCAACGCAACTGGTTATATACACGCTGGATCACTGGTTAATAAACTGATGGCCTGTTTATAAACCAGTCAAGCAGTTTGTAATGTTAGCTATTCAGAGCTTCATGGAAACATTACAAGATAACATACCACAGCATAGCATAATTACCTCAGCTGACATAGCTTGGTCACATTCTGGTGTAGGTAATTCCAGGGACTCCTCCCTAATTGGAGGGAGGTCCTCATCTCCATATCTATCCAGAAATTGTACTGGAGAGGCTGCGTACAATGCAAAGAGTACAGGGTTTGAACTGTTATTATCGTAACCAGAAATGCATAATGACACTGTCATAAGAGTGCAAGAAAGCGAAGAGCGTATGTCATGTACAATGACCAAGCTAAAGATCAAAATCAGAAACCTTTCCCACGGTAATACCGTTACTATTTACAGCGTGCACACGTATCAATTCTCCATGATGTCAGTGACTGAATACAGCAACATCACTGGAAGACAGAAAAAAGTACCGCAGGATACATATATACGTATGTCTACCAGCAGTCATCAACTTCAGAAAACTCAAATCTGTCTTGCATACATACGTAGGAAGGCCTTAGTGGGTCATCTGTCCTCTGCATGCTCTCTCGCCGCCTTCGGCGGCTCGATGCGCCCTTGGTGAGAGGGTGAACCAAAGAACTACAGGGCCATGGAGTATTCACTATCCCATACTGATTGTGGTCTATGTATATGCAATTACATTTGCTGTTGACCTTGCCATGGGATGCCATGGGGTCTATAAATTGTGGTCTTGAAAATGGCGTTTCTCTGTCTTCTACTAGTCATCCTTTGTGATGTCTCCACACATGTTTTGGGCAAACTTAAACACGTACATGTACGTGAGTGCAATACAAATAGTAGTGGGACTACCGTGGGAAGTTTTCGTGGCCATCGTACACACCTTCCCTTCCACTCTTATGCCATTATGTACTCCTGATGCAAACAACGTTGGTAACAATAATGCAATAATCATTTACCTCTTGAAGATCCAACTGGAGTCCTGAAATCAAGGGAGAGCGAGCTGGCAGTGTGCCTGTAAGGTCTCGGCGGGGGTGGAGCACTGTGGATGCAAGTAAATTTTTCACACTTCTTGCATACATGTACATTGTATATACACAATCAACCTGGATTTGAATCTAGCTTGGAGAACACACTTTCATGACCTTTCTTGGAGGCAGAATATATTTGTTACGTTAAAATGTAAGCGCTAGGACATTTGGCCACTCAATGTGTAATTGTAATTTCCACCTCCGCATCCCATGCTACAAGTCTGGAACACCCTCAGCAGGAGCCCATAACCACAGCTTAACCATCAGGTGTCGGAAAGCACCCCATAAACTCCTTATACCGATTTCAACTCCTTGATTTGCAGTCTGAACTGCCCATGTAATTATAGGGCTGCACATGATGTCGTGTAAGTAGGTGCACAGTAATTGAGTGCTGGCGAGCCACGACAATGGATGCTTTGGGAGAAATTCTTGGCAAATGACCTTGTGAAGGACATCCTCCTATGAGGCAAAGTGCCAAATGTTCCTTTCGAACAAGGCAGCATGCACCCAAGGCAGAAACCTACAGACCAGGAACCACAAAGCAACAATTGAAAGTCCAATAGTGAGTCTTAGAGCTTAACATGTACGGCTGAATGTGTTGACAACAAAGAAAACTGGGTGTCTGCTGGTGCTGAAGAGTTCAGGGCAACTATTGAGGTTGGCCTGCTTGGTGTTTGTACATGCAGCTCCCTTCTACAAGAGCTACATCAATGGATGGCAGTTGCACATGACATGTCTGCAGTGTGCATTTACATACATGTATGCATGGATTACTTCCAGTTATTCTGGTAGTCTGTGATTCTGTATTCCGTGCTCCTCAAGTTCACTTACGTAATAGTCACACCCAATACTCTGGATGTATCTGGAATACTCCGATAATTGGATCGGTTAACGGCATCGGGCCGATAATGCCATTCCTGGGGATTATCAGCATCGGTAGATTCACCGATAACTCGGCCAATAAATGGCGCATGCGCATTGCGTAACCACGTGCTAGCATTGTCAATGCAATGTTTGTTGCGGAGTATAGAATGGCGAGTGGAGGGAAGAAGAGACGTCGTTGTTTTATTCGGTCTGAGAGGGTCTGTTTGCAGTGCTTGAGGCCAAAAGATTTGACAAGGTGAGGCAAACACAAGAACTTACAACATTGGATCGGTTATCGGTATCGGCAGATATCTATCGGATTATCGGAATATCGGTAATTATCGGAATATCGGTATAAATCATCACTAGTTATATTTCTACAAACACAGGACATTGTGTAAACGTATAGTACCCCACTCACAAAAGACACCCAGGGTAAACGGTTGTAGGAAAACACACGTTGTGAATACATGCACTTACGCAACTTCCACATTGGCCACATCAGGCAGAGAAGGTGTATACGTCCTTTCATCCCTAGCCAGAGCTCTGGGCCATAGCCAACCCCTCCAGTCGTACCATGATACGACTGACAGCCGAGAGAGCTCAGATGGGAGATACTGGAGGAGGAGGGGTATGCATCAGCTGCTGGGATATGTACCATCACTCATACAAAATATGTGACCGGATTTGCGAAAACCCGACACTTCTCGGATTTTGAAAAAATTGAGTTAACACCGGAAATGGTAACCGCTACCTTTCATCTTGCCGTAGAGCAAATTTCAAAGCGATCGGTCATCCAGTTGCCGAGATACAGCTCGAAACGCGCACGGAATACGCAAAACTGCTTTCCTTGTAAATGCAATTATTGACGTTGCTATGGTATGTGATTATTTTCCGTATACTATCCGTGTTACGTGTCGTCCATTGTTAAGTAGCTGGACGCGTTTAGTTCGTGCTTTAGCTAGCTAGCCGTGTTTTTCGCGACTCATCCGATAGATAGGTAGGTCAGACTGAGTGAAAATGGAGAGAATAAACCAGAGGACAGCGTGAAATGACACCGTTTGTGGTAAGTAGTTCGTTCTGTGTGCGTAGCAACGCCTTCCGTATACTAATTTATGCACGACGATATAGCTTGAGTTCGGGCTTATAACGCCGGAATGGAAGTAGATCCAAGCTTTATACTCCGATATCTTGTAGTCCATGGGTCTGCTGACCCGTTGCTGTAATAACCGCGTTTTCGCCGAAATGTTGCTGTGTGACTATAATTGGCTCTAACACAAAATCAATAAATCCGGGAAGTGTCGGGTTTTCCCAAATCCGGTCACATATATGTTGCAACTCTTTACGGCCCAAGATATATCTCATGATGATTTTCAGTCTCCAGAACTTCTAAACGTTCTGTCCCCTTGCATTGCTGGGCTTAAAACTGTTCCCACTGGTCATCGTAAGTAGATCAATACAACTCTAACCACACCCACCAATCAACAATCAGAGGTGTCCCAGGAAATGCAACCAGTCATAGGGAAAAATGTCCATTTATGCCAAAATGACAGAAACGGCCCTCGCAGTGCCAACCAAGGCCTTTCTACACCGGAGCCCAAACACAGCCATGCTATTTTGCACCCATCAAAATCTAACGCACCCAAGGATAAGCCCAAGCTACTGTTTGGGCTAACCAGAAGCGAGTAGCTCGTTATGATGAGCACAAACTACCATGTGTACACTAGCATTTTCTATACACACATGCAGAGCTAAAAACACACTTGCCTGTGTGATAGCTAAGTGTGATTGTGAGTAACATGAGCAGCTCACCTTGAATTCAAAGAAGAACGCTATGAGCCATGGCATTACAAATGACACGAACAACATAAGAAGGACGGGGATCTGTCCAAGGACGTTCGAAGTTACTTGCTGCCAGCACTGTAGAATTGAGAACAGTGAATTTAATGGACAATCTGCGTAGACACTATTGCAACATATCGATCCTCACACTTCAAAAATTGCACGAGTGCAGGGACATGTGCACATGGCCATTGACTGTGCTATGGAGTGGTTAGCGGATTGTGCGAGATTCATCATGGACATGGCTGAATGTGAAGCCTGCCAAATCATGCAGGTAAGGTGCAGACAACCTGTTCGCACCTCATTTTGGTGCGGCGACTATTCGAGGATGGCATTTATTGGAGGGCAGTGTAATTTTATTTTCAGCACCAGTGGTAGTACATGTAGTTTGATTAATCTGTGCATGCGTGTTAGATGACAACGGTTGGACGTACATGTACCTTCGCTCCATGCCTTCAAAATAATCTGCTGGCTACAATATTTCTGTTCGATAATTTCTTATCTTCCCTTTGCTGCCATTGCTGATTCAATATCGACTGAGCATTGTCCTCACGTGACATGTGCATTAATTGGAACAAGCTGTAATATGCTACGTACCAGTGAGTTGTAAGTGTATAACTGGCTACCAGGAGTGCAGTACGTTGTCCCTCAACAAAAATATTACAACTTGGGGGGGCATTTGATATCGATACTGCTGGTAATATAGTTATTGCAGGCCAGCCCAAACATTTCAAATTACGGGTCTGTTTCGTATAATAGAAGGTGACCTGAAAAATTATATTGAGCCCTGCATTGACAGTGTGTGTCAGTCAACCCTTGCACTTTCAGGGAGTTGGGACAAACATTGAGTGCACAGTGCACTGGTAAGCATGCGGCTACTATACTTTTGCACCGGGCAACATGCACATTCCACCATATACAATTTGTGTGGCTCTTTGTCATATAATGCCCTGTCGGCACCTTTGATAGTAATGAAGGTTTCCCATCATACACAAGTATGCATATCACACAATGGCTGACATTAGCCTCGTTCCCAGGCCCCATACGAAAAATCGAAAGGGGCCTTAAATCTGTTGCAGCTGTACACGTCATCAAATGCGTGCTGACAGGCCTCATTCAAAACATCAGATCAGCTGACTATCACCGTCACAAAGATTAACGTGGAGCCCGAGAGAGTGCTGTTTCACAGTATATCGGTTGATCGGGACTCCAGCTAGTGCTGATAGATGGTCGGGATGTTTGTTGCGATGATCCGTAAGCGTAAACTGCGCTCTCCGATTTCGTTCGTCTAGCCATCTCCTGCAAACGCGACAGCACTTCTTCACAAAGGAAAGAGACGAGGACGCCACAGTTTGGAGCGGCAAAGCAAGCTCTATAACGGTCTGCATGGTTCGTTTTGTGCTGTAAGGTGGCGCGAGTTAGCCCTGTCTCCATTCCGTGTGCTGGTCTCGTCTCTACCCCCTGAATATCGAGTTTCGAGTCGCGTGGACTGGTGAAAGCATGAGAAAAGTCAGTACTGCACTTCAATGACTTTCTCTGCCATGCCATAAAGCACTGATGGAAGCCAAGAAAAAACTTTTTCTTCTTGTTCGAGTGAAAAAGTGGTCCGGCCAAAACCGGACCGGCCGGACCGCTTGCTACGGCCATGTCAAGGACCGTGACTATTTCGCTGTGAGCGTGAAGAGAGGAGAACTGATTGTTGGTCATAATCCCCGAGAGCTGTCTAAGCGTTTGGCGTTTTCTGTGTTTCGTGTGACAGGCAAAATCTTTCGTGACATTAATGGCTTCGGCGTTTCCTACCGTTTTGTCGGGATGATTATGACAGTACCACATGGCCCAGGGCTGAAACAAAACTTCTTGTTTGTGCATACACGGTGCTCCAATCCGTTTCCTCGCTTCCTTGTTTATGCTGAGTTTAATAAACGCCGCCTTCGATTAGTGGCCGCCCTCGAATAGTAGCCGCAGTAAATCGCGTGATGAAATAGATAGTATAGCCGCGGCGTTTGATCGCGGAAATACGGTAATACTAGTCAACTCTTTATCTCACGTGAAGGGGTCACGTTTGCGGGTGGTTTCCTTCTGAAATCTGATTGGCTCCTTTTGAATTTGTGAGGCATATTCGACAGAAATTATACGGAAGTGCTTCCAGGCCCCTTTCCGATTTTCGGATGGGGCCTGGGAACGAGGCTAGGCAGACATACTCTGCAATGAACTTACATAATATGCTTTCACAGGGACGTAAAGCACTGACAGAAGAGTGGTGCACTGCAAGGAAGGAGGACAAAGAACATTACTTTATGGATTGACAGTACGTTTTCACGTACCAATAGTGTTACTGTAAGCGCTCTAAATTCGCGTCACAAAAATTTTTTCTCCACATGACGCAAGATTAGAAAATAAGTTTCAGAAAAATCACTAAAATTAATTTGACACATAATAATTGCTGCAAGATCGTGTGTGTGAGCGCTATGGCTGTTATGATTTCGTGTACAGTGTTCTTTACACATACAGAAGGACCTCCACCGATTCATTGGACTTCGAGTGCGGAGACACTCCAAGCGGGATCGTGGAAACCTTGAAAGGTAGTAGAGCCCATTGATTTTACACGTAGCGACAGCGATCACTCGAAGGATCCACCGTGCCAGATGACATAACCACCTTTACACCCACAATTGTGCCCAATGCAAGCCTTGGAGCGACGCAACAATAGAAAGGGCACGAGGTAGATTTTATAAAGTTTGACGCAAAATTAGAAATCACCGTTTCAGAATCATCAATTTTGATGCAGAATTAGAGTGGCGCATATTTAGAGCGCTCCCTTACTGGCCTCGTTCCCAGCCATTGCCCAGCTTTTCGGCGCTAGCAGTATGGAAACGTGGGAAAGGGCCTGGTATCTTTTCTTCACATGAGTGATGTCAGGATAGATAGGATGGTAGAAACGGTTTGATTGAATGTGGGCACACTGGGGCTCAGAACAGCTAAGGTACCAGGTAACTTACCATGCGTATCAAGCTAGTGGGGGGCGACTGTCATACCAATCAAGCGATAAACATGTACTTGGTTGTACAATACGCGAAACGTCGCTTTTCTTTCTGAAAATGTTGGCCATTTATCGATTACGTACTGCTCACGTGAGGAAAGCTACCTGGCGTTTCCGGCGACGAAAAGCTTGGCAGGGACTGGGAAAGAGGCTAATTGTTGAATATTATTGTGCACGTGCAAGTGAAAATTCGCTGATTTAATATTCACGGTACATATGTAGCTGCAAGGTCCCACCAAACACACACAGCGCAATGAAGTCACACTAGTGTGGGGCTCACTCAGGCTCGCCCCAATTAAATTATTGCTTAGGCTCACCCCAATTAAAATATTTACACTACACATTCAGGCTTCATGTAGATTCCACAAGTCCACTACATGACACAATTTCCCCCCTACTAGGAGTGTAACCCAGACTTCCACCCTGACATCTACAGTGCTTGGCAACAAGGCAGTGGCACAAGCATCTGATTGCCATCTGAAAATATGACTCCAAGGTTTCATTTTGGTGGGGGAGAGAAAGTCCCTCCCCCCCCCCCCCCCCCCCCCCCCCTTCCCTCTCCCTTAAAAGGAACCCAAGACACAAGAAATATTATGAACGCAAGTCGATCCCGTAAGCGGCAGTATACTATGAGTGAGCTGGTCCCGCAAACAAACCGCAGTGAACAGCGAGCTCAGAGCAGTGGCCCTCTCACTCAACTGTCATCTGCCTGTTACCAACCTTTGAGGGGTACGTTGTCCTAACGTTATTTCTGAGTCTACAATTCATGTGTTAGCACGTCAGTGAAGGTACGAAATAGTCACAGGTTCACATGTTTTCATTCTGCAATCTGATTGGTTCCGCCAGAATCCTGGAAGTCCACGGTTAACCCCCCCCAATGTTACCAGGCTCTTCTCCCTTTTGAGAACGAGAGCCTGAGAATGAGGCTACCCCCTCCCGTCTTGATATCCATACACGTCCCAAAGCAATAGGTCTTGAACTCACCCCCATGATAATCCTTGTGATCCAGCCCAGAACCAGGTAGAAGAGTATGTTCAACACACACCGTGCAGTTGCAATTAGCTACGGAAGACAACAAAATTAATATCAAAGAACTACGTAAACGTAAATATGACCGCATCAGTCTGAGAAAGGAACCTTAATGTGTTTCAGCAAAAGTAAGTGCAATCAAAATAAAATCTGTGCTTGTTTACAGAGTTTACAATGGCATGGAAATGAAGCCTTAGGACAGCATCATCAGTAAGGAAATTCATCACGGCCTTTCTTGGAAAATGGCAATGCTACAAAGGTAGTCTCGTGCCCAGCCCTTTACGTGCACTGGTGTTTTGAGTGCGACTTCTTGTCACTAACACCCTTGCAATCTGGAATTTGAGATGGCCAATGAAATCAAAGGGCGCACGCAGTGTAATATAACCTTCAACTACATGTAATGCCATCCTATGTTACAAGTCTGGAGCTCCCTCAATCACAAGGATACACATGCTTGCAGTAGTGCTGTGCCGTTAACTGAAAAATTTGGCGCAATCAAAAATGCCATGAAGTCTTGCACCGTCAGAGAGTGATCTCTCTAACGGTGCCGCTCCAAGACTTTACGCACTCAAAATTATGATCTGTATACTGTCGATTTCACTTCGCTTCGAACATGCGTATTGCATGCCAAGTTTTGCGGCAAGAACTTCTTGTGGGTGAAGCTTTACGGAAATTGCATGGCCCGCAATACGCTGGAGTCCGGAAGCTGCGGGCACTTTGCGTGAGTGTCATATTTGCAGAACACAGTTTCCGTAAAAATCCATGGAAATACGCATGTTCGAAGTGAAGTGAAATCAACAGTATAAACACACGTGCAGTGGTGCCAGCCTGTGGTTGCAGTTAACTGACTTCAGCCTAACCTTCACGCATCTCCCCTTATACACAAGCACATAATTGACCATTTATCACACAGCTAGGGAACTCACAACAAGATCAAAATAGTTCCGTTGAATGTCCAGATCAAAGTAGCCGCCGGATACGCTATCGTTAACAGCCACAGTGTGGAGAATTTCGGAAAGTGGGGTCTAACAAAAGAACAAAAGCAGAAATGATGGCATCCAAGTTCCAATCAATTTGCATGAATAGGGCACATGTACATACATGGATTTTAATGTCACATCTTAGAATTTCATATACTTCGCAACAATCACTGCACTGACAATGCTAGCATGTGGTTATGAAATATGCACGCTCCATTTGTCGGCCGAGTTATCAGTAGAATTTACCGACACCGATACTCCCCAGGAAGGTGATTATCAGCCCGATACGGATAACCGATCCGATTATCTGTGCATCACTACCGCCCGTGATCTGCACTGGGTCTGGGACCAAGACCAGTAGCTACTAGTGGGAAGTTCCTGATTTGCTTGATGACATTACAGCAGTTCTCTTACAAGAAAACAGACTGCAGCTATATTTCTGACAGCGCTTCCATATTACCGGTAGATTTCACTCCCGGCATAGATTCATTCAGATCCTCCGTCCACGAAGGCGATACTGGAAGCAATCTGTGCCGGGTCTGGGACTGAGACCACATACACAATATATCAGCCGATGAAGGTACATGTAGTCTCAGAACCAAACCCTCTGCACGAGTAGGAAGGGTCTGACCACATCCCACTCTTCCTACAGAGTATATAGCCCCACATGCGAAGGGTCTGGTTCCGAGACTACCATGAACAAATGGTTTGAGGGCAAGGATGAGAAAACAACTTGCACACGAAATATAGAGTGGGGAGGCATAACCTGGTGCCTGGGGTGACACTAAATGAGATTGAATGCTGCTACTACTTACGACTGAGCAAATGATGGAGAGGAAGATCACTAGTCCCCAGTCAAACACGAGAATAATAAAAAATGGAAGGCGAAACCTCTTGTTGGTGGGAGCCCTCTTGGCCTGGGTAGTCGACTGGAGCGTACTCACGGAGCCATACCGAGTCTGATTGTCGCATGGCTGACGCTGTGGAAGTGGTGCTGTGTACTCAGGACGACCATTCTCCTCTTGATGGACCAGCAACCTCTGCCTGGCCTCTTCTAAATCATCGTCTGTAGCAGATGAACTGCGTAGACTCGTGGAGTCAAGCACACGGCGATCCATATTAATACCGTCCTGAATGGCGATCGTGATGACACACTCGAGCGCTATATTATATATATATGTAGTGATCCATGATTCGATGGAGGATCAGGAGCCCGGAGCTAGATAGCCGTGCATGCCAGTGATGTCATGTGACAGTAAACCACACCCAATTGACTAGCCCGGCCGGCCGGCCGCGGTGCCCAGCCCACACCCCCCCGACCATATACATATCCAGACCCGCCCACATGCATGAATCTGATCACCGCCCGGCCTTAATTTGGTGCTTCCACAATACTATTGGTGTACCCTTGAGTTTCTAATACCAGCTACGTTATTTTCCTTCCAATGTGGATATTGGTCCGGCATGCAGCAAGTACAAGTACGCCCATTCAGCACTGACCTTGGTAATACCCTAACACATCCCCCTGCAGGACCAATAATCACTATTGTGGAGCATAGCTATGGTACCATAAATACCCATTAGGACTTAGTTGCCTCTGTACAACCATTCTCAGGATTCTGATGCAATTCAAAGTTACACAGTGCACTAGTTACAGAATCAAAGATTACTTAGCAACTGAATTATCAGCATTCCTCTGTTCCACTTGAATGGAGAAGAGGCAGTCTCCTCCTAACCAGGATCTCGATTCCACCGCACAAGCATCGTGGATGAGTAGGCTGTACCTACAATGTCAAGAGAATAATAATCTCACAGAATTACACACACACGCATTAAAATGTATTTATGTAAATACATTTTAATGCGTGTGTGTGTATCTGTGTGTGATGGAAGTGGGCTGGTAGGGACTGACAACAGCGACGCACGACCGTTGTACTTTACCACAACGGCTGAACCTCGAACTCTGTGAAGATTGTGCGAGAAACAATGGGCAATTGCACCTTCCAGAACGGCTGAGGCTGCACAATCTGGGAGCAGCAGGTGAAGCGGATGTGATCTGACCGGGCCAGCAGCAGACGCGATCGGTAAGCAGCAGACTGAGGCGGACGCGATCAGGGAACACCAGCTGAGACGGACGTGGTCAGGGAGTACCATCTAAGGGTGACAAGAGCAGAAGCTGAGACGGACACAATCGCATCCCCCAGCAATAGGGGAACAGCTGCACCCGGCGCCAGACTGCTAACCTAGGCGAACGAAGGGGAAGTAGCTGAGCGAGCAAAGCAAGCAAAGCTACTTGTAGGCTAAAGAAGCAGGCTTCATGGTAACTACTAGGGTGAGCTCAATAGGAATGGTAACTTTTGGACAGTATTCCTCTCCAACAGCAGTACTGCTAACAACAGCACAGCGTTGGATGTACATGTAGGGTACACAAACGCACTTACTATAAACTGGAATGAGCAAATTGTGAGGGGGGCAAAGTGCTATGCCCTACCCTTCCGGAAATCCCCTCTCTTATTAATTTTAATAGTTATAATGTTAGAACAATCCATGCTTCATGATAACCCACGATAAAATGCTCGCCTGCAACAAGCCTGTGATATCAAGATAACTACATGTACAATGTACGTACAGTGGATGATGAAAATCTCTATGCAGTCTTCTTTTGATGATGAAAGGACAGGGTTTCCATACAGGATTTTTTGCTGCGGGTTGGAAACTTTATGGGATACTAAGCTGAAGCGTGTAAAGCAGATGGCATGTGAAGCACGCCTGTTCTTGGGGGTATCCCCCCCCCCCCCCCCCCCC